>JAQFVV010000278.1:0-194973 GCA_028023455.1 Epiperipatus broadwayi
TTTACCAAAACCACCGAACAAGTGTAAAATTTGTTTACATAAACGAAAAAAGAGTCAGAATTAACTAATTCTTTCATTTGCTCACCCCCAGATCAGCTGATTTCAAGCTGGTTTGCATCTCCTCAGTGAGGGATAGAGTATAGAAACTAGATCTAAACACTGACTCTCAAGTGTTTATGCAAAACGTTTCTATCAGATTGCAAGCATGAATTTTTCAGACCGGTAAAGTCTTCAAACTCAGCCTAGCAAGCCAGATATTTATATGGGTCTGATCTCAGTTCAGTATCACCATATAATCAAAGTCTCTGCAATATATATCATTGCAAGAAAACTTTAAAGGTACATTTATGAAAAACAAAAACAAGTTACTCACGTAACCTGCTACCACTTGTTATTTATGTTCAAAAGATGGCGCTTTACCAAAACCACCGAACAAGTGTAAAATTTGTTTACATAAACAACAAGTGGTAGCAGGTTACATGAGTAACTTGTTTTTGTTTTTCATAAATGTACCTTTAAAGTTTTCTTGCAATGATATATATTGCAGAGACTTTGATTATATGGTGATACTGAACTGAGATCAGACCCATATAAATATCTGGCTTACTAGGCTGAGTTTGAAGACTCTACCAGTCTGAAAAATTCACGCTGGCAATCTGATAGAAACGTTTTGCATAAACACTTGAGAGTCAGTGTTTAGATCTAGTTTCTATACTCTATCCCTCACTGAGGAGAGCAAACTAGCTTGAAATCAGATGATCTGGGGGTGAGCAAATGAAAGAGGTAGTTAATTCTGACTCTTTTTTCGTTTATGTAAACAAATTTTACACTTGTTCGGTGGTTTTGGTAAAGCGCCATCTTTTGAACATAAATAACAAGTGGTAGCAGGTTACGTGAGTAACTTGTTTTTGTTTTTCATATATATATATGAGAGAGAAAGAGAGAGAGAGAGAGGATTTTCTACTATCCCTCCATCTCATATAATTGATACACATGACCACATACATGTGAAAAAGATAAATGATCTCCAGTGAATGTATTTCTTGCTGAACCAGAATTCTTCAATTGGTCCAAATCATTTCCCATATATATATATATATATATGTATAATCAATGCTCTGTTTATATTAAGATAACCAAATCTTCAAACTTTAATGGATAGGTTTCAATCTTTTCCACACTCCAACTCTTCAGCTGTTCCTACCAGTTGAAATATGATAATGGCATGTAAAAGTCTTTTGTTGATGTCATTCTTATAGTAGTTTCCATGTTGAACTTAAGTCACTCTGTCATATCATGTATAGGAGCTTGTCCATTCAAATACACAGAAAAGGTACAGGCAGGATACAAGCTGCATTTTTAATATCTTTAAAATACAAGCATAATTTATATACTTGGTGTTTAAATGTAATATAGGAATTATGCTTGTACTATAAAAATATTACAGATTTAACTTCTACTCTGTCCATCCTCTTTTCTATATTTGAATGGACAATGTCCTCTACATGTATGGTCAGAGTGACTTAAGTTCAACATGGGCATGACTATAAGATTGACATCAACAAGGGAATTTGTGAATACCATAATAAAATTTTCAATGGTATGAACAATTTAAGAGTCAGACTGTAGAATAGATTGAAGACTGTCCATTAATGTTTGAAGATTTGCTATCTTAATATAAACTAATCACTTATTGTATGAATATGTGATAAATGATTATCTGGATCAATTGACGAGTCCTGTTTTTGCATGAAATACATATATTAGAGATCATTTAACTTCTCCACATGTGTATGGTTATGTGTATCAGTTATATGAGATAAAGTGAGTATTAGAAGGGATCTTGAAAGACTATGTTTAAATCCCCTATTGTATTTATACTCAAAGATTATATATATATAAAATCAAAATTACTACAAATTCACAACTCAACCAGACTAGCTAAGAAAATAAATTCTGAAACCCAACCAATGGTTTCACTGAGAATTTGGAGTAGTTTTGATTATTTATTAACTAGCTTAGCTTTATCCTTTTAATGTTTGTAATATATTGAATCAGTATATTCTTGATTTAATATGTGTTTGACCTATTTTTCACCTTAGCTCAATCCATGCCAGCTCCAAACCCTCTGATTACATGTATATAAGTATCAACATAGTTACATGTGTATGATCACACACATATACGTGTGAATTAATGGCTATAATATCATTGGTTTATACAGATATTACAGTGTATCTCTTATTTAAAATTTAGATTCTTTAGAATATAGATTTATTTTATTAAATAAGTCAGTTTATTAGTTTAACATTAAAAATTGCTTATATGTGTAAGAAATCCACATTTCACGATGATACATATTTTTTATTCATATTATATAACCATGAAAACATTAAACATAATATATATTAATTTTTTATGATGATGTCATAAGTACTAACTATATTTATATATTCACAAAAAATCAAAAGAATTTACATCTATATTGCCATTTGAATCTGTAAAATGATTAGATCAAGACGTTGCTACAATTATTGCCAAAATAAAGTCTTGCTCTTCCCAACTATTAAATAATTAATCAAATACTCAATAATTTCTTGGAAGTTTCAATTTGGCTATAAAATAACACTAGACACCATTATTTGCAAGTTTATTAAGTAAAATAACTTGTAGAAAGTTGGCCTTGTGAAGAATTTTCTTTGTAATATCTCGATATGAAAAGTTCAGAAATATTATTATTTATATGCATCCACATGATACGCACACACACATATATATATAGACACATAAAGTTTACTTGATATCTATATAAATAATAAGCCACTGTTTTTATATACATCCACAAATATATATATGTTAAGTTATCATTAAACAAATATATATATATGTTAAGTTATCATTAAACAAATATATATATATGTTAAGTTATCATTAAACAAATATATATATGTTTCAGATAAAAACAGAAATGCATATTAATATTTGAATGTTTTTTTTAATGCTTCGTTATTTTTAATATCAACCAATTTTGATGAAATGCCAAAAACATAAATAGCATTTTATTAAAAATTAGGAAAAATATTTAATTCAAGCAAATAAACTTACAGCCATAACAATAAAAATTCTATAAAATAAAAAAGCGTATGCATTATTAACACAAGTGTTTCTTGGCAAAATATTAAATAATTGCAAAGCATTTTAATGTTTTTCTATATAAATTGCTTAAAGTAATTTGCGTAACTGAATATATATATATGATTTTTAAAATCTCAAAATAAACAGAGAAATTTAAAAAAGAAAAGTACAATTTTCTTTAAGTATATTTAAATAAATGCAAACAAACATATAGTAAACAAATTAATTTTAAATAAAATTTATAAGTACTTGTAGATAATAATTTACGTTTAATGATTTTTATAGAATGTATGTGATTCATAATACATATGAACAAACACAAAAAGCAGAAATTTATATTTTTTAAATTCAATAAAATATTGTGAATATTTTTAAATTTATATAGAATTTAATGTATGGACTTATAATTAGTATGACCAAATTTAGCACGCTCGAGATATTCATTAATGCTTGTTGTAATCTAATTCATCTCTTTATTATACTTCTCATCTTATAACAAAAATTAGCTAAATCTTAACTTTTCTCATATAAGAAATTTCATGAGCATAATCTACATTTTATTACTTCAACCCTTTCTTACATTATGTCTTATATTTATATTTATAAATCTTAGTATTATACTGAATATTTAACAAAATAAGATGACGTTACAGGTGGATACACAATAACATTTTAAATCGTTTGAGTGAAAGTGATTACAAATTACTTTTATATAATATATTGGAAATAAATAGTAACATAAAAAATAAAGCTGAAATATTGGAAAATGGGGTTTTTAGATTCCATGTACTTAATACACAACCGAAAACAACCAAGGATATTTCCTACTATTACTAACTTCTACAAATCAGATGATTAATGCTATTTGGATATTTAAATCATACCTATATCATTATTGGAAATTGTAGTTTAAGGTATTAATGAGATTATTACAGGAACATAGACTGCATTAAATATATATCAAGAAAATTTAGATAAGGTAAAGAAAAACATATTAGATCACTGATACATTGAAATTTAAAAAATTAATAAGAATTGAAATGAATGGCTTTCAATATCTGAAATGATATTGCAAGAACTATTATTAGATACTACAATGAATGTTCAACTAATATTAATTTCATGGGAATTGATTAACCATACAAATATATGACTTTATCCCTCAAGCAAATTAATAAAAATTAAATAGACGTTATCAAATTCACATAAACATTGATTGAACTTTTAAGCAAAATATAATTTTAAAAATTGGTAAGTAGAATTCCAAAGCTGAAAAAGGTAAAAAAAAAATTATTTTTCAGCATAATATTAATAGCAAAAATAAAGTAATAGAATGTTTAATAAGTTTTCCAGTCCAATAAATAATCTATCTATCTATCTATCTATCTATCTATCTATCTATCTATCTATCTATCTATCTATCTATCTATCTATCTATCTATCTATCTATCTATCTATCTATCTATCTATCTATCTATCTATCTATCTATCTATCTATCTATCTATCTATCTATCTATCTATCTATCTATTTATCTATCTGTGTCTGTCTATTTATCTGTCTATCTATCTATCTATTTATCTATCTACATACCCATCCACTTATCTATATCTATCTATCAATCTATCTATTATAACTATAATAGTAATTAACTATTATATACAATCTTTCAATGGACAGAAGTTGCCTCAATTGCCATTAAATTCAAAAACAAAATGGAAGCAAATATCAAAACTCAGATCCCATGAATCTTGAATTTTAATCTTAGCAGCTTGACTATTAATTATATTTATTTTATTTCTATTGCTAACATTAAAATTCAGAATTCATGGGATTTGAGTTGATGTCATTTTTTTCCATTTTGTTTTTGAATTCAATGGCAGTTGAGGCAGGTTAGGAAATTAACTGAAAGTACATCTCCAGACTGAAAGCATGAATATAATAACTAATTATAATTATATTTATTTTTATTATTACTACAATAGATTTTAAATTAACAGACTTTTTATTTGTAGTATATATATATATTAAATTGATAAAAAATCAAGTGAGATGTCATATGACCTAATTTTAATAAATCTCGTATTTACAAATGTTATATATAGAGTACGTAAAAACAAACTCTTATCAAGCTATATATATAACATATATATATATTATAATTCAATGTCTATATACCTTCCAAGTCAATATACATAATCTTATAATTGAATATTTATAAATACAGTAATTAAATATATGTAAAGTAATAACTTTAAGAAATTTTATCCACTATCCTCGTAGTCTTTAGTCAACTAATCATAAGTTTTAATTTTTTAAAGTTATTACTTCACATATGTCTAATTATTGTATTTATAAATATTCAATTATAATATTATATATATATAATAAATAAAGTTTGATATCTGTACTCATTTCACAATATATGTAATATACAAATCAATATATATATCAAAATACAGTACAATTTATATAAATTATATTCTTTTAGAAGTACTTTTGACTATACACTTTGTAGTCTTTATCAACTATATAACATTGAATAATCAAAATGAGACAACCTTTAACAATACCCATAGTTCAATTCAGATTTCCCACAATTCTGTTATCTTAACATTTGATGACTGGCGATTCATTAACATTTGACGATTTCTTGAAATCAACATAGCCTCTTTTATTTTACGTTTATTATGACAACATTCAATTTGAATAATTTTCATATTTTTTATAATCAAATTTAAATCTATATTGACAAGATTTATTATGATCAAATATAACAGATGATGAAGATTTATTTACATCTGTTCCAGATTGATTCTCTTTTTGAATTCTATTATATAAAAGCATATGCTCTTTTATTCTTTTTTATATAATAGAATTTAAAAAGAGAATCAATCTGGAACAGATGTAAATAAATCTTCATCATCTGTTATATTTGATCATAATAAATCTTGTCAATATGGATTTAAATTTGATTATAAAAATATGAAAATTATTCAAATTGAACATTGTCATAATAAACGTAAAATGAAAGAGGCTATGTTGATTTCAAGAAATCGTCTTAATGAATCGCCAGTCATCAAATGTTAAGATAACTGAATTGTGGGAAATCTGAATCGAACTATGGGTATTGTTGAAGGTTGTCTCGTTTTGATTATTCAATGTTATATAGTTGATAAAGGCTACAAAGTGTATAGTCGAAAGTACTTCTAAAAGAATATAATTTATATAAATTGTACTGTATTTTGATATATATATATTGATTTGTATATTACTTATATATATATATTTGTATAATGACATACAGCATAATTAAGACTATAAATCCTAGGGTGACAAATCTTCACACATTGCTCAAATATCAAATAACTAAATATTTTACCAAACTAACATTTCAGATAAAATGATAAGTTACATATTTTTTATATATTCGTTTCTACTTTACCTATGTCTGCCAATTAATTTATTATATCAATTCTATCATATCCAACCATTTAAACACACATAAAGACAGACTTTACTTTATGAATTTTACAAACAACATTATCCAAATAAGTCAGATATTAATATCTGAATCTCTGTTTCCATCTTTACAATTCAATATCTTTTACTTTGTACCCTTATAAAAGGTAGAACTCGTTTTATTTATATTCAACACACAGTGGATCAGCTAACAATCATTGCATTATAGATATATATTTTCAATTTTTTGTATATATTAGTGCATTTTTCATTTCAACACACATGTTTTCAATATTTCACTAGTGCAGAAGGTCAAAACATCTTTTGGTTGGAATATTTTCATCTCCTTTATAATAAAGTAAATTTATAAATATATTTTAAAGATAGGAATATCTAGATGTTAAATAAATAAATCAATGCATTCAGAAAATTACCCAATGGACTATATATTAAAAAATTCTATGTTCATATATTAACTTTTGAAAAAACATAGAAAAAAGAAATTATCATATAATCTATATGCAAATATCATAATGCTAAAATATATAAGCCTATGGTGAAAATGAGCTATCATATGCAAAATTTGATTTAAATAAAGCTTGAGATATCATTATTAATACTTGCTTTATAATTAAAAAGAGCAGAGAAAAACAGATAAAAGTCAAATATACTTTATTGAGTTTAATAAAATAGTGAATTGATTGACCATGATGAATTACTGAATTTTCTTAGCCAAAGAAATGCATCAAAATGTTTTCATGTTTGTAAGTAATTTCTAGGAGACTATAAGCTACAGATAAGCTTACTATACAAACTTTTGTTTAGTATGTATTTGTTAAAGATATATTTAAAGCATCATTCCAAAAAGATGATATTTGTGGGAAAAATAGTGAAGTTGGGTTAATGATTTAAAATATATATATATTGTACCGGTAAAAATCACCATGCTTAATCACACACAGTAATCCGAATTCAAACCCAGTCCACGTCTAGGAATAAATTCCAAAATGCAAACTAAATTCAAACCCAAAACCCTGGCATGACCCACCGATGACAATATTACCGGTACGGGGTTTCCCCTTTACTAGCTCATCGAAAAACACAGACTAAATTACCTACAATCAGCTATTTCATAGATCCCTTATAGTCGGGATATTGGTACGGCTAATAATTTAATGTATATATTTAAGTTGTCGATACAGACAGCAGGTGATTGACTAGATGTCGAGAGTAATAATGCAAGAGAGACAAAATTAGGTTAGATAAATTTTTAATAAATTATTGAAAGCATTGAATAATATTATTTACAGGTACGGTAAAACTCTCATATGTATTTTATAATAAATTGCTGCTAGTCATCAATAATCGGTTTGTACTGATTAACAAACTCATGCCAATATTTATGTGTTTAAATGGTTGTACAGGTTGATATGAGAATCAGAGTAATTGGAGCACTTAAAATATTTAACTACTAGCTTATATTAAGTTGTTTTATTTAATAGATTCAAACCATTGCGTATACGGATAAATGGGAGGCGGTTTTATATAAAAATATAATATATAATACTGATGTACTGATGGTTGCAAGGATTAAGGTACACTACAATAATAACTTGCGGTGCATGAACGGAATACCGGGCGGCTTGTACTTTGACAAGTCTTAATGCCCCCAAGTAGATCCGAGACACTACAACCAGCCGGGATCATTTTCGAACCCCGGTGATCCAAGAGATTACCTGGAGAAGAATTTCTTTCTCTCCATATGGTAGTAAAACGAGACGCCAACTTAGGCGAAGGTAAAGGCATTGCCACCGTAACATCGAGGAAGAGTGATCGGAAGTGGATTTTAAAACGAAATTATATAAACCATTTTATCTATCCGTAACATGTTCTACGCAACAGCCTGATATAACTATTCAATAATAACAGGGCGAAATCAAACGATCGCAAAAGTAACAATTAATTAATTTCACTCTGAAACCCATAACTCCCCAGATTGTTCGGAAGGTAATAATAGCAATAAAATATTCACTTATTATTATTACTCCGTAATAATATATAAAAAAATATAATAAAATTTTAGACTATTTTAAGTATTTGAGATTTGGAGTGTAGATTAAAATATCATGACAAAGTAAAGGAAACAATAAAAATACTTGAATATTTCTCAACTCAACATAAATGAAACAATTTTTAGTTCGATAAAAGAAAATTACTTTTAAAATGAATATAATAAATATTATGAGATAAACTTTACTGACTTTAATTAGAGTTGAGAAATATTATTATTGGCATCGTTTTGTTTGTAAAATAAGTAATAGTAAAAATATAAATGTATTCACAAATGGATTATTAGTAGGCACAAATATTAATAATTATCATCTAAAGACTAGAGCACAGAAATATTAGAGAAGAAATTTACTGACAGGTTTTTGTGTAACATTTTCAAATGGAAAACAAGAAATTTACATGCAATTAATTAGGTTAACAGATTAAATTTAAAATTATTACTGAGAGGAAAGTTAAAAAGTTCATGTAACAAAAGTTACCATTCTTTCTTCGTCCGGCTTTTCTTCTTGCGGTGATATGTATGAAGAACGTAGGCGCGCATTTTGAATTTCTTAGAACGGCATGGTTAATTTAAATGTTGGAATTTGGAAGACTGGAAGCACGGAAAACATTACAGATCAGCGGTACGAAAGATTTAAATTGGCAGAACAGGAATCAGCTTCTTGGACTTAGCCCATCATTATTGCAGTTTACCGGGCAACTTCTTAATAACGGTTGAAGTGATTTCTCTGGAACAACTACTTTGCTGTAGCTTGAGACGATCTAAGCACAGCCAAGTCAAAAGTTAGAGTGTCTATCTTATATCTAAGATGGCTACGGTTGACCTTTCTGCCTAGTTTTTGTTCATGACTCCGCCTCCTTTGATTTTCCGGCCTCCAGCAATATCTAATTTTTGACTATACAATAGCATTTGCCTTTCTTGATAAGAGTTCTACGTTTCTCATTTCCATTGTTCGGTTTTCATTTATTTTTAAATTTAATACATGATTCTAAATTGACAAAACAATTACATCGGAATTCGTGAATACAAAAATATAAATTCATTATCTTAATTTATCAAAGTACAAATTAATTATTCTATACATTTTGTACAAGTAAGATTTTGATTAAAAATACTGATCAAAGGAATGTGACTTTTGATCAGCATTTTTAAATGACTTTGTATAATTTGCAAAATTAAAATTTAAAGAAAATATACACGCAATTGAAACTTTTAAATTGAGCTAATATAAATCCACAAACCACACACACACGAATATTATTCATCATGATTTGTGACATTTATACTCATACTCTTTACATTAAATTCTTTTTAAACAAACACAAAATAAATAACTTAAAATTTATGTGGCTTGGAATAGAAAAAGTCTCATTGCGGGTAAATAGTGGTTTAGAATTACCGTTCTTAAATGACAACCATGAAACTAAGATCGATTCTTCGATCTGTCTGTTTCATTTCTTCCTACTTAAAAAAAAATAACAAAAAAAAATGTTTATACATATTTTACTGACTTACATTTCATTACAAAGTTGATCGACTTTGGAGAACAGTCTGGGTGAGAGTTTGAACCTAAACATGGGTGTGGAATGATACATTTTATCAATCATTTGTATATTAATGTCCATTGGTCTTTACTCATCATCTGAAACATTTATAACATAGTGGTCGTTTACCGGGTTATCCCAAAATTACTGTTTGTTTTCTATGTTCTCCCTGGGTCAGGAGGTATATAAGGCTTTAATTGTCTCGCGTTGTAATGACTCTGCTCCCATTCCCTTTTTGTTGGAGACAAATCCCCATAATCAATCTGGTTTAAAAGCTCAATAGTTTTTTCAAACGACATGGGGCAGCTTCCCAGCATCATTCTTTGTACCCACGGTGGTAAATTATGCACAATAATCCGGGTAATGTGCTGATCAGTGTACTTAAAAGCAGTAAGAGATTTAAGTATTGTCACTTGGTGAATGAAGAATGCTGCATAACCCTGTCTGTTGTTCTCATTATATTTTTGACTGGAGAGCTTGTGTAAAAGTCCCTCCTGCTTCTCTTCACTCCAATACCTTTTTAAAAGGGCATTTTCATAACCTTGAATTGTAATCGGTGGGTTTTTCAATAATTTCCACCAAGCCTTCGCGGATTCCTTTAGATAATGGCTGGCTACTGTTATTTTCTCCTTCTCGGTCATTTGGTGTAAGCATAAAAATTCCTTGACACTATCCAAATGTACATCTGGATTTTCTCCGGGGTCGCCTTTAAATATTTGGATATGAATGGATGACCCAAAGTATGGTATATTACTCATCCTTATTTGGGGATTTATTGTCTGTTCTACTTTTATTTCTTTTCCTTTGATAGCAGTTTCCCTTGCCACTATTGGTTTTTCAATTTGACCCTGCCTCTCAGTTTGCATCTCCAACTCATCATTACTAACTTCTATCTTCTGGCTTGTTTTCTCTTCACTGACTTCCTCGCTCTGAATTTCCAACTCCTTCGGTATGGTTTGGTCATCTTCTTCCTTCTTTGTATTGCTATTGGATTTCTCTTCCCGATCTGGTTTACCATCAATCCCCATACGTCCTTCTTCAATTCTCAACATCCGCTCCATCATAGCCATCATAAGTTTTCTATCCTCTCTCATCTCCTCGAGAATCGCGTAAAACTTCCCATCATCATCGTGCTCCCTCTGCTTGGCATTCTTCTCTAATCGTCTACAACTTTTTCTTTTATCAGGATATTTTTTAAAAACAATCTCATGATCACTGGATGTGTCTGATGTTTCTGCACCATTTTCAGATGATTTACTGAACCCTTCTATTTCTGCCATTTGGTATTTTTTTTTTTTTTATTAATTATATGTGTGTTTTTTTTTTTTTTAGCAGGTGAATTAGTTATTTGCGAAATATTTTTATTTATGTATATATTCATAAAAGATACTGATCCCTGATCCTATATGCCAAATCCTTCCCCGCTGCTGATACTGTTCCCGCCTTTCTCATCCAGTTTGTGTGTCTTCCTTCCTTTCTTTTTTTTTCGCCTACGTTCCGTTTGATTTCTGTTATATAAAACCCCTTTTCACTTTTTTTTTTTTATTACATGTATATATATGATATGATAACGTGTATCTAAATTATTAATAAGGGAAGAGAAAAAACTTTATTTCACCCAGTTCGAACTATTCTCCTCAGTCCTATAAAACAACATATTAACAATTAGTATATAATACAATAATATTCTTATAATACTGTCAGTAACTCTCTCTCTATATATATATCACCATTTCTCTCTTTTATAGACCAAACAAAACACCACTGCTGTATGGACAAACATATTTGCTGACAAATTTATTTGAAAGGCGCCAGCCAGCAACATGTGACCAATAGATAATTTAGTCCACTGATCCCCAAATATATACTTTTTACGTGACTTAATAAAATCATTTGATTCAAGAACATAATGTTTTATGTAGAACGTTTAATATTAACGCTACTTCTGCGGGGTTATCATACAATTTCAAGTTTCTATAACGTAAGTGTATATACCGTTAACACTTTGACGACTGTATTTGGCTGATTGGTTTTATACAAAAAACTTAACCTAAACGGTTACTCTACTTAATATCGGATAGCACATATTCCGGCCAAACTTTATTCAACTGATATTTATATTATGCAGTGGCTTTGATAAGACTTCTATATTAAACAATATATATACACACATACACGCGTTTATTTGTAAGACATGAAAAGTAATCCTACTTTCTTTGCTTTATTTTTTTTTTTTCCAACACAACAAAATTGACTTGCAAAAAGATTTATGAAATAACATTCGTTTATTTTGAATTAAATAAACGCACAAAATCGATACAGGTTTTCACTTGCTTTGAAACTATTCTCAATATTTTTGTCGTTAAAACAAAACTTCAAAATCGCTTTCACACTTTTTTTTTTCAAAAAAAAAATCTCACTATATTATCTTAACAATATTAGAAGGCAATCTATTCAACTGAAACTACTTGCAAGCAAGGGTGAAAAAAAAATTAGTATATTTGACTTACTCAAAACATCGTTTTAAAACTGCGCATTTTAATAACGCAAAGTATATATATCTCAACGGTATGAAAAAAAAAATCGAATATTTCTATAATTTAATATTTACTCTTGTTCACTCTGCAGGGTGTGGGAGATTTCTTCATCCGAGCACCACGGAGGGCGTCCAAAATTTTGAACACTGTACCGGTAAAAATCACCATGCTTAATCACACACAGTAATCCGAATTCAAACCCAGTCCACGTCTAGGAATAAATTCCAAAATGCAAACTAAATTCAAACCCAAAACCCTGGCATGACCCACCGATGACAATATTACAACGGTACGGGGTTTCCCCTTTACTAGCTCATCGAAAAACACAGACTAAATTACCTACAATCAGCTATTTCATAGATACCTTATAGTCGGGATATTGGTACGGCTAATAATTTAATGTATATATTTAAGTTGTCGATACAGACAGCAGGTGATTGACTAGATGTCGAGAGTAATAATGCAAGAGAGACAAAATTAGGTTAGATAAATTTTTAATAAATTATTGAAAGCATTGAATAATATTATTTACAGGTACGGTAAAACTCTCATATGTATTTTATAATAAATTGCTGCTAGTCATCAATAATCGGTTTGTACTGATTAACAAACTCATGCCAATATTTATGTGTTTAAATGGTTGTACAGGTTGATATGAGAATCAGAGTAATTGGAGCACTTAAAATATTTAACTACTAGCTTATATTAATTTGTTTTATTTAATAGATTCAAACCATTGCGTATACGGATAAATGGGAGGCGGTTTTATATAAAAATATAATATATAATACTGATGTACTGATGGTTGCAAGGATTAAGGTACACTACAATAATAACTTGCGGTGCATGAACGGAATACCGGGCGGCTTGTACTTTGACAAGTCTTAATGCCCCCAAGTAGATCCGAGACACTACAACCAGCCGGGATCATTTTCGAACCCCGGTGATCCAAGAGATTACCTGGAGAAGAATTTCTTTCTCTCCATATGGTAGTAAAACGAGACGCCAACTTAGGCGAAGGTAAAGGCATTGCCACCGTAACATCGAGGAAGAGTGATCGGAAGTGGATTTTAAAACGAAATTATATAAACCATTTTATCTATCCGTAACATGTTCTACGCAACAGCCTGATATAACTATTCAATAATAACAGGGCGAAATCAAACGATCGCAAAAGTAACAATTAATTAATTTCACTCTGAAACCCATAACTCCCCAGATTGTTCGGAAGGTAATAATAGCAATAAAATATTCACTTATTATTATTACTCCGTAATAATATATAAAAAAATATAATAAAATTTTAGACTATTTTAAGTATTTGAGATTTGGAGTGTAGATTAAAATATCATGACAAAGTAAAGGAAACAATAAAAATACTTGAATATTTCTCAACTCAACATAAATGAAACAATTTTTAGTTCGATAAAAGAAAATTACTTTTAAAATGAATATAATAAATATTATGAGATAAACTTTACTGACTTTAATTAGAGTTGAGAAATATTATTATTGGCATCGTTTTGTTTGTAAAATAAGTAATAGTAAAAATATAAATGTATTCACAAATGGATTATTAGTAGGCACAAATATTAATAATTATCATCTAAAGACTAGAGCACAGAAATATTAGAGAAGAAATTTACTGACAGGTTTTTGTGTAACATTTTCAAATGGAAAACAAGAAATTTACATGCAATTAATTAGGTTAACAGATTAAATTTAAAATTATTACTGAGAGGAAAGTTAAAAAGTTCATGTAACAAAAGTTACCATTCTTTCTTCGTCCGGCTTTTCTTCTTGCGGTGATATGTATGAAGAACGTAGGCGCGCATTTTGAATTTCTTAGAACGGCATGGTTAATTTAAATGTTGGAATTTGGAAGACTGGAAGCACGGAAAACATTACAGATCAGCGGTACGAAAGATTTAAATTGGCAGAACAGGAATCAGCTTCTTGGACTTAGCCCATCATTATTGCAGTTTACCGGGCAACTTCTTAATAACGGTTGAAGTGATTTCTCTGGAACAACTACTTTGCTGTAGCTTGAGACGATCTAAGCACAGCCAAGTCAAAAGTTAGAGTGTCTATCTTATATCTAAGATGGCTACGGTTGACCTTTCTGCCTAGTTTTTGTTCATGACTCCGCCTCCTTTGATTTTCCGGCCTCCAGCAATATCTAATTTTTGACTATACAATAGCATTTGCCTTTCTTGATAAGAGTTCTACGTTTCTCATTTCCATTGTTCGGTTTTCATTTATTTTTAAATTTAATACATGATTCTAAATTGACAAAACAATTACATCGGAATTCGTGAATACAAAATTATAAATTCATTATCTTAATTTATCAAAGTACAAATTAATTATTCTATACATTTTGTACAAGTAAGATTTTGATTAAAAATACTGATCAAAGGAATGTGACTTTTGATCAGCATTTTTAAATGACTTTGTATAATTTGCAAAATTAAAATTTAAAGAAAATATACACGCAATTGAAACTTTTAAATTGAGCTAATATAAATCCACAAACCACACACACACGAATATTATTCATCATGATTTGTGACATTTATACTCATACTCTTTACATTAAATTCTTTTTAAACAAACACAAAATAAATAACTTAAAATTTATGTGGCTTGGAATAGAAAAAGTCTCATTGCGGGTAAATAGTGGTTTAGAATTACCGTTCTTAAATGACAACCATGAAACTAAGATCGATTCTTCGATCTGTCTGTTTCAATATATATATAACTTTAACTAGATTTAAAATGTTTATACCTCAGTTATAAATGGTATAATAATCTCTAGCCTAGTAAATTATTTGCAATAATCATTTATGTATGTATTTAAAATTCATAGTGTCAAAGAGATAACTAGAAAATTTGACAACTGCACATCAAATTGTAAAAACTTAGTATTTTAATAGCACAATTAAAACATTTTATATGTAGCAATTTCTATTATAATTGTTCAGTTAAAACTCTACCCAGTGCAGTTGAAACTAAGAGCCAAGTTAAATAAAACACAAATTTGGTCATTAGAATAACATTATTAAGGTCAGCCTTCCTTTTGGATTGTCAAATAGCTGTGCCCTCCAGAGATGATAACTTTATTGTTATATTTATGTCTTGAAATTTCAATATTTTAAAATCTCACAATGTTTGACCTAGATAATATACATATTTATAGATTTTTAAAAGAAAAAATATAGTAATACAGTGTAAGAATAAGTATTATAACAATTAAAAACAAGGCACAAATATATCGTAGTCTTCACAGCAAATTCATTGGATTACTTTAATTTCCATTAAATGTATAAAAATCTAAAACACACCATTGAGTGGGTGATTTATTGTTAGAAACAGATATTAAATTTTGATTGTATCATTCTGAAAGGTAATCTTCTTTGTTTAATTCTGTAGAATATATCTTCAATTCTTGTAGTCTCTTTATATGAAAAGATTATATGACTGAAAAATTAATATATTTTTCACTGACTGCAAAAGAAATTCCTGCAATTCAGTGGGACTTGGCTCATGTAAAACTTCCTTTATACATGTACTATATTGAAACAAAAACTTTTTCTCTCTTTACAAAGAAATTGCTGCCATTTAAGATTCACTTTCTTATTACTGGGATATTCGGATTTTTTTAAAAACAAAAATAAAACATTTATTATTCAAATTTATAGTATAAAAAATTGAAGACATTGAAATACCTTAAAATTAATTATCCTAAAATTTAAATTTTGATTTATTGAGATTGAATTTTTAATTTTTTAATAAACTTATAGTACATTATTTATGTATAATTTATGTTTTATTTTAATAAATTTTCTTAATATTTAGAAAAAACAACAACAAAACAACCTGTAATAATTTCAAGATAAATGACACACACTTAAATTCTAAAAGTATAAACCCTTTTTTTTCAACAAGAAACATCAACAAAGAGAGCTGTTATACTTTAATGTAAAAACTTGTTTAGCCTCAGGGATTGTCAGTTAGTAATAAGTGATAATTTCTTGAAAATATTAAAGGCTAGAAATTATCTCTATTCACATGGATATTATTTCCTCATTTCTATTGTTTATTATGTATTTATAAATATATAAATGAAATATTATCTGGGTACATCTGTGTATAATTTATTATAAAATATATATGAAATTAATATATATATATATATTTAAATATTATATATATTGTACAGGATAGAAAATCCATTCTTTTTTCTTTTTTTAAAATTTTAGTATAGTTTAAAAAAATATCTTCAATATAGCTATACTTAAGGGTTCATAGATGAGTTGTTAATGTTATTTTTATTAATTGTTTTATTGTTATTTAGTTCAGGTTTATTTGTTTATTATGATATATTTTGTTTTAAGATGGATAGTTGTGATGTCAATATATATGTATATAATTACGAGTGGATATTTATTATAGATATTAACTATAATATTTAAATTACCAGTTCTAATTGAATTGTATTTTTGTTTTAAAAAAAAATTGTTTTAAAATGTTATATTATTGTTATGATTATTTATCTGTATATTTACTTCAAATATTTATGTCAAATATTTTTTTTTTGTGATATAATATTTTTTTTATTTTTGTTATTAAAATTTTAAATTGCTAAACAATGCTGTTGGAGATGTTAAAATCAGCACGGGATTTTATGGAGTGAGATGGTGAGCTTTTAAAAAAAACCATTGTTTTAATTAACTAACTAAAAAGAAGAAGTTAATAAACATCAAAATAAACTAAAAAGAAGAAGTTATAACTGTTTTCGGTCATTTTCGAAAAAAATTATTATTCAAAATTTGATTACAAAACTTATAGTATAAAGGATAAATACTAAAAATGGCTGGCTGATTATACATTATCATTGTGGGGCTTTCTGTCTCCTCTCTATATGACAATATATATCACCATTGGAATCTGGTAAAATATGGAATCTAAAGTAAACCCACGGTCACTAATATATATATAAAAATAGCTATTAGTTTTTTTAATAATATGAATAAATCATATTATGCCTATGAAATATCTTCTCAATTTAAAATAACATTTAACTTAAAAGAACACGTAGTCAAACATCATAGAGACAATTGGAGATGCTTCTACTGATTTAATAATATGTACATATTACCACCTTCTTCAAGCCGTTTTAGGATGAATAAATATTTAAAGTGCTGGAAATAATTGACTATTTTAAAAAGCCTGGGACATTAATGGTAATTTTAAATTTACTTATTTTTTTATTGTCTATTTTATTCTAAAAAAACATTTAATTGTAGTTTTATAAAGTATATGCAAGTGAAACATTTAAAAACTCATTTGTAATTTTTTTTAAAATTATTTTTAAGTGTTAAATAATAGTAAAAATGATAATAGTCAATTTTATACATATTCGTTTATTTATATTAAAACCATTTTATAGTTTAAATTACACAAATGTGATGTAAGTATGATTATATATAATATATATTTTTATCCTTATTTAATTCGCATTTGCATACCGGTGTATTAAATAATGAATGTCATTTATCAGTTTAAATTGAAAAGTAATAAAGTATATTTCATTGTATAGGAATTGAACAACCATACAAATTTATAGAATTAACATTTATAAATAATATTACTGTTTAATAATTATCTTACTTTGTTCATTCTTACTTCCACAATCTGATTGAATTTATTCATGTCCACTAATTATTAAATTTAAAGAATATTTAATATTCCAAACTTGTGTGCATTATATCTTAGTGCTAATATTTTATATGCTAGTCATTATCTATATTTATATTTCAGTCGATTGATTTTTAAACTTATGTGTTGGTTCAGACATTACTTATTATTTTTGAAGTTAAAATTATGATTATCACTTTAATCAACTTTAGTGAAGTTTTTATCTTGGAATTACTAGTTGTAAAATAGCTTTAGTATGTCAGGCCTTATTTATTATAATTGTACTGAATGGAGTAAATAAAGTTCCAATGTGTATTGCAATTGTCCATGAGTTGATATTAGTTCTGTTGCCAGTGATTGTAATCACATATTTCGAGATACTTATTGTTGTTGTTCTTCAGTGAGCTTTTCCATATATTTTATTGATGCACTGAGATAAATGTCCAGGCATCTTCTTTTGCCTCAAATGCAGGTGTTATTTTGGAAGCCACTATATTTATGATATATTTATGCTAGATGCACTGTGGAGTCTTATTTTTGGATGTATCACTCATGAGATTTAATTAAATCTGAATTTGTTACTATAATGATTAAGGTTGCATATATTTAAATATGTAATATCAAGTTGAATTTATTGAAGGATGTGATTCCTTTAGAATGCCTAGTTATACTAGTGCTTTAAAATATAAGAATGTCTGTGTTTTGTGCTATCATGAGTTGTAATCTTTCACAAACTAACCAATACTATTTTATAATTGTAAATGTATAAATTTTAAAGCATATGACTAGTTGATATAATCCACACATGTTACATATATTATGATCATTTAGAATTTATCCAATGGAAGTGTCAATCACTTTTTGTAAAATGTTTATTTAAATAATTTAAATTATGTGGACATTGAATTAATAACTTATATATATATATATGTGTGTGTGTGTGTGTGTGTGTATTTATGCCATTACACAAATCCAAAAATTGCAAGTTTGAAATAAAGTTATATTATTTGTTTATATAAAGAATAATTTTGAGTTTTATTTAAGATTTCTTCATTTATTTATTTATTTTTTTCTTTATTTTTAGTACATCAATTCCATGCCAGCAAATATAAAAGTATTAAAGTTATAGTAATGTCAATTGAATAAGTATATTTTGGATTCAATAAAATTCCTTTTGTTCCAAATTATATTTGGTATATATTTACTTGTAAATAAAGTTAACCCTGAGAATTAATTAATAATGTATTATAGTCAATGCTCTATATTATTAAGTTTATTTGTATAACTAGCTGAAATAACAGTATATTTTAGTTAATTAATGATTACATATATATATAGATAGGATATGTCATATTTATTTAGATTGGGTGATATATTCATTCCATTACAATATATATATAATATTATATTTCATGTTTTTACAGTTGTATGATGTAGATAATAATAATAGAAAATAACACATGGTTTTACCCAAAAAATCATATATATATATATTGTGACCTTTTCTATAGGTCAGTAATAGTCCATCTCAGTCAATTACTAAAAATTTTAAATTTTAGAATATGTTCTTTTAATATGGTAATCGTATTAAGTTAATATTATAAAGTACAAATTAAAGCTAAAGAAAATATGTGGTATATAAAATTATAGCTAATTATTTAAAAAATAGTTAAATAAAGCTAAATAACACAGTTGCATATGGTTGTAAAAGCTGGCCATATTAAATAACACAGCTATAAATAATTAAAAGTATATTTAAAAGTTCGATTTTAATAGTTTAAAACTTATAGTAATAAATGTTATATTTTAAATTTATAAAGTCATATTTAATAATCTAATAAAAATCGTATATTTTTAAAAATAAATTTTATGATGGTGAGAATTGTATTTAATTCTATATTTTGAATTATTTTCCCAAATTTTTATAATTATTTTATTTAATATAATAAGTGTATCAATTTTATAAATCTGGGCAGAGAAATAGATTAAAAATCATCTGTCAAAGTTATTGATCATGTGACTTGTATAATGCATACTTTCACACACACTGCTTGTTTGAATTAATAACAAAGTTTAAAATATTTTAAAAGATTGAATTATAGAATTGGATATAATTATTGCCTATCATAAAAGCAAATAATAATAAATATTAAGTTAACTATTGTATGTAATGTTTTAAGTAATGTAATAAAGACGAATACAGATATAATAAAAAAATTAAATATTTTGTTTAAATAAAACAAGATAAATTAAATATTAGGAATGGAATAGGCTATTAAAAATTATTTTAAAAGTTATTTTAAATGTTTAAATAATTTTGATAAAGTAATAATTGATTTAAAAGTAATATTTTAAATAATATTTTGAGTTATTACGTTATAAATTTTTATTTTCAAGATTTAATTCTGTAAAAAATTGAAAATATGTAAATTTGTTCTCAAGCTAAAAGTAAGAATCAACCAATTAAATGATGTATTTTTTAGACTATAAATATGAATTGCATGGGGGTAACAGGGGAGATTAATAATGTATTGAAACCAGAGAAAGGTATATTAGCAGCTATCAAAGAGATAGTATTTTTTAAATTTTTATTTTAGTCAATTTTTAGTACTTTCTTATAGTTTTATTTGAAAAAAAAAACTAATTGATATTATTTGAAAAGTATTTTTGCAAAAGAGAGTTTAAAATAAAATATATTTGGGAACTTCTTGAAAATGATTTTCTAATTTTTAAAAGTTACTTGCCAGGATTATTTTATCTGAAATTTGACCTAAACTTCACAATGAAAAGATGGATATACTGTGGAATAAAATGGATATAAATTCTAATAATATAAAAATGTTTTTGGAATATTTTGATACAGCTTTATTAATGCTTCACTGGAGAACTATTCTAATGCATAAAAACCCGGACATTATACTGATACAGTGGAAAGTTATTTTCCATTTTAAAAGGAAAAATTGGAGACGCATTATTATTTAGATAAGCTTATCCAAGATTTATTTTTTAAAAATAGTAATACGACAATTATATCTTACGAATCGTTCTATATAATATTATATCAAAAGGAGTGATATGTTATATCCTTTCTGAAGGTAACATTTTTAAAAAACAAATTTCATGAGTTAAAGAAAGAACCCAGGAGAATATGTTACTGAAGCGTTTTTGATATTAAAACCTTCAGTCTTAGAATTGTTTAAAATGTATTTAGAAAACATTTGTTTAAAAGTACTTGAATTTTTTTTTAAAAAAAAGTGATATATATAAAAATACCAAATGAAAGTTTAAATGTATTAAGAAGGACACTTATATAAAAAAAAGTGAACACATAGTTGAATAAAAGATGGATCCATGGAAATATTGTAAAAAAGTTTACCGAATATTTTTAAAGTTAAGCTAGATAGAGTGATGGATCGGATATGCCACAGAGAATATTGGCAGAGAATATTGAAGAAATTTCACAGGATTAATTAATATTATGATTTAATAATTATCATCCTAAATACTAAAACCAAGGATTATTTTCTATAAATTTTACTAAATGGATTAATATTTATTTTTATTTTTAAACTTTAACGCGCTTTGAGAAGAACATTTTTAAAACTCTAGAGAAAATAATAAACATTTTGGACTTATTAGGAACTATTGTCAAGAAAATATGTAATTATAGTTTTGATTCCTTTTATTTTATTAACCTAGTTTAAATCTAAATTTTTTTTATAAGATCAGGAAAACATAAACATTAATTTGTTGATGATATAAAATTTTATAATGGAATAATCTAATAATTTAGATAAGAATATATTTTAAAATAAAGTAAAATAAAAAAAAAAAAAAAAAATAAAAAATAAAAAAAACAAAACACCCCCAAAAAAAAAAAAACAAAAAAAAAAAAAAAAAAAAAAAAAAAACACAACCCAAAATTTCCACTCCACAAACAGCCCTCTTCTTTTTTTGTGGGAGAAGGGAGAGGTTGGGTTGTTTTTTTTTTTTTTTTTTTTTTTGGTTTGGTTTTTTTTTTGGGGGGGGGTTTTGTTTTTAAAATAAAGTGTATGAATGTATATTTCTTTATGTTTGCAATGATCGGTATCTAGTGGATGAAGAAACCTGAATATGATGACCAGATAAAGGTTATTTTGGTAATAATAATGACTATTAATAATTTATAATGTATATTTTGTTTTCTTTAGATCATCTATGGATAGGAAGAATGAAGTGTAAAAGTTTTAATTATATGTAACACATTTTCATACAACATTTTAAAAAACATTATGAGATAGGATTGATTTGAAAATATGCATACAATGATTTTTTTTTATATTAATGATATAATCCAACATAATAACAAATAGTTATGTAATTCTTTTAAAATTTTCTTGTTAGGATATTCAAATATTGTCTAAGTAGATTGGATATGATTAAACATACAGAATGATGAAGTAGACAAACTTTTCTTGTGGAACAGTGAAATTGTTTAATTATCAATGAATTTTATTTATTGTTTTGTAAATGCAGATAATTATTTATCGATGTAAGATGTGGAAAATTTTGAGAAATAATGTTGAGATAGTGGCTTGGAAGTACTTAGTGAACAGGAAACCAAGATGATGTTTTTAAGAAATAGGATATGATAAGGAATAGAAATAATATTTAGTCTTTGTGTGGATATCAGCATAGTTAACAAAGCTCTATGACTGGTACACATTTTATTTGGACAGTGTTTTATGTTTTTTTAAATATTTGATGTTCTAATAAAGCTGAAGAAATAGCTTTAACATCACTCATATACTAGAGGATATTAGACAGGTAAAGGTCATACCTCTTTCTTGTAATGCACTGTGCCATGATTTTTGAGATATGTTATGAGTGATACTCTAGCTTTCTTCCTTAAACCCTATACATCTGTTTTGCTATCTTTATTCCATGTAACTGCATCATTTAGTAAGATATTTTGAAAAGAAATGGTAAATAATTTAGAACTTAGGTTATGTTATCGTTTTGTATAAGATTGGTTTATTTGCTTATAAGGAACAGAATTTTATAACTTAAAATTGAAGGTCCAATGAATCCTAAGGGAAAGAAAAGAATCATAGAATATATTTTTGAATTTATTTCAGAAATGAAATATAAATTTTGGAATAGAGTATCTAAACAAGATATTTTCTTTAAAATGTTAATTATTTTTTTAAATGCTTTATTATTATTTTTAAGAGAAAAATAAGTATTGCATATTTTTAAAATACAATAGTACAATGTAAATTATATAAACAATATGCATAGTATATTTTTTTGTTTATTGAATAACAGGAATATATTGATTATTACACTTATATCATACTAAAGTAAGGCTAAATAAGAATATATTATGATTAGTAAGCATCGTGTGATAAAACACTAAAATCTAATACTGAATTTTGGATGAATATTTTATGTAACATCTTTGACTTTGCAAGATGAAATTTTTTAATATTTTGAGAAATCCATACTCATTATAAAGTTAATTTTGTTTTCTGTACAATGTTTTCCTATGAATGTTTTAAAAATAAGATAGTTTAATAATATTAAGGTTGAAATATTTTGCTAATAAAATAAGTAAATATATTTATAATAAGTTAACCATAATGAGAAACCAAATGGTAACATTTTTTTTTATTTTGTCTTAAGTATAAATAAAGATATACCTAAACTATAAACTATTTTTATATAACTTAGTAGATAAAAATGTAAGATTAAAATAAGAATATCCATTGTAAATAGTGTACATAAATTGTTTATTTTATTTATTGTTGTTAATAAACTTTGTTAAAATTTGTTTTCAAAATTTTTGTGACTTGATTGTCTATTTCTCCACTTCACTGCATGAAATCACAATATATTCATAACAATTGAAACAAATATATAATTTTGCACAAAAAGATAAATAGAGAGTTATATTTAAGAATTTAAATATTTTATTGGTATTCTTTTAATTAAATAATCATAATTTTATATTGGTCATAAATCAGTTATCACAATGGTATACTGAATTATATGCTATCAGTTGCCACACATTCTTTGTCTATTAGATTATCATATGCTACCATGTATTTATTATATCATTACATGAAGATAAAAGATTATATAAAATTATTGTATTATTTTATTATGGTAATAAAATTATAATAAAAAAAAAGATATCCAGTAGTAGTTAAACAATGAAGAATATTATTATTATTATTATTTATTATTATTAGTTTAAGTGTAGTAGATTATGACATAAAATCCCTTCTCATATTTTACTACCATATTTTTAAATTAGCTTGGAATAAACTTTATGAACCTGAGATTATTTTATTGAGCTAGATTATTACGAATAGAAGATTAAGATGTAATTATTAACTTAATCTTAGGGAGTAGAAGTTATTAAAGTCGTAAGAATACTATGAGTTTGTTATTTGAAATAGTAATAAGGGGGAATAGTGTTCTTATGCCATTGAGGTAGTATCCTGTAGGATATTGGTTCAATGTAATCTATCTTGTCACCTGTATTTTCACTTCAAGTCTCATGAAAATATAAAATATTTATTTAATTTATTTTTATAAACTGAACCTTATTCGTATTTTAAATTTGAGTTAGTGAAACATTTTAATTTTAATGATGAATATTTTATTTATTAATTATTAACTGAGCTAGAACCCGTTTTATTTTATATCATATACTATTCTGAAGTGAGGATGCACAAGACCAAGGTTAGAATATATATATATAATTTAAATACAATGACAATGTTTACTATGCTCATGTCATACAGTTCAAACCTGGGGAAAAATACTTGCAAAATGTAATAAAATTTAAAAAAAATATAGAGGAGATATAAAATTAGAGAATAAACCAAATTAATTTAAGTTTGCTCTAAAAATAAAAATAAAAAAAAAACAGGAATGAAAGCAAAGAAAAAGAATCAGGAAAAAACATGAAATTTTTTTATATATAGTAATAAAAATAATTTTTTTGAAAAACTGATTGCAATATTTTACGTTTTTTTTATAATCTTGGTTTTAAAATCCTAAAATGACAATTTCTATGACTATGTTTGGAACATTTACTGCAAATTGATTGTTCCTAATATAGGCAATATTTGCAGTAATATTATTATTATTATTTTTTTCATATGTCATAGCATCGGCCGGGACGCGAACCCACAACCGTCTGCAACCAACTACTTGCATACATGGCAGCTGCGATACCTCTCGGCTAACAACGCAAGACAGTAATATTATTTTTGAACTAACAATTTTCAGTTATACTAAATTTTACATTCATTACACATGTGTTTTATTTAGTTAATAAAGCTACTTGTTTTATAGAATAACAGTTACTTATCTACGTGCTAGGTTATAAAACAGATTTAAATACTAACTAAGTTACTAAAAAAGTTCTAAATCTAATGAAAAAGTTTCCTAATTATTTAGACAATTTACTAGATATTCTAAGCTAAAGGGGAAAACAAAATTGGAAAAATACAATTTTTCCTGCTCAACTGTCTGATGGATATTGTTTTTTCTTCACCATTATACTATGAAGACTGTTAAAATAATTATTTTACTTACCTTTATACTATACTATAAATATAAATATATGGACACATGTAATAGATTAATATATATACACTTTATGCAAAAAGTTATTGCGCATTGCACCTATAAGGCGATTCAATCATTATTTAAAATAGACCTGGTAAATTACACATTGACATTATATATATATAAAGTTACTCCACATTACTTTTTTAATTACAATTTAAAACCATATTAAAAATATATTTACAAGAAAACATTGAAATTTAGCCTCAATACCTTAGAGAAAAACTAAACTAAGAAAAGCTAATCTAATCTTAGTAGTTAACCTTTAGGTTTACTCAGTTTTAACATTAAATTGGCATCTAAGAAGAATTTAAAAAGGACCTTCCAATAAAAGTTTTGTCACTATTCTCCTGGGTAACTTACTAACAAATAAACATCAATCATCCTTCTGAATGACCATCTCCATTTTTAAAAAGTTTTGCTGGATAATTACATTTTTCTAGATCTGATTTATGTAATAAATTTTAGATTTTTTAAACAAAATATAACAACTAAGGAACATACTCTTCTATCACATATATTTTTAAAAAATAAAGAAAGGTTTTATTTCTAATCATGATTAATAAAAATGATCACGGAACATATTAGAAAAATCATTATATTTTCGGTCTAGATTTTATTTAATGCTTCTCAATTACTTCATCGTCAATTTTGCAAGTTTCTTAAATTTCTGCTTTTTATTCCTACATTTATTTTAATTTTATATTTTTTATATATACTTCAGTGTCTATCTAGATGTGCTGTCATCTATTATAATTACTGAATATTACTTTATTTATATGTTATACATTATAATTTATTGTTTTATAATTTTTTTGTGTATTCATTTATAATTTTTTCTTATCTTGATATTTTTATATATTGTCTAATGATATTCAGCTTTATAATGTTTACTATTCTTCATTTTCTAGATTCTCTATATTTAATACTATTTAGTAATCGTTTCTAAGTACGTGGTGTTATTATTATTGTTGTAGACTTTGTTTGCCGCCGCCTTCTCCTCCTCCTCCTCCTCCTCCTCCTCCTTCTTCTTCTTCTTCTTCTTCTTCTTCTTCTTCTTCTTCTTCTTCTTCTTCTTCTCTTCTTCTTCTTCTTCTTCTTCTTCTTCTTCTTCTTCTTCTTCTTCTTCTTCTTCTTCTTCTTCTTCTTCTTCTTCTTCTTCTTCTTCTTCTTCTTCTTCTTCTTCTTCTTCTTCTTCTTCTTCTTCTTCTTCTTCTTCTTCTTCTTCTTCTTCTTCTTCTTCTTCTTCTTCTTCTTCTTCTTCTTCTTCTTCTTCTTCTTCTTCTTCTTCTTCTTCTTCTTCTTCTTCTTCTTCTTCTTCTTCTTCTTCTTCTTCTTCTTCTTCTTCTTCTTCTTCTTCTTCTTCTTCTTCTTCTTCTTCTTCTTCTTCTTCTTCTTCTTCTTCTTCTTCTTCTTCTTCTTCTTCTTCTTCTTCTTCTTCTTCTTCTTCTTCTTCTTCTTCTTCTTCTTCTTCTTCTTCTTCTTCTTCTTCTTCTTCTTCTTCTTTTTTATTATTATTATTATTATATATTGCATTTTTGGATAGCCTATTATAGTTACCAATTGGTAATTCATCATTCTATCAAAAAAATCCAATTTTTTTCCTTCTCTTATCATTAGGTTTTATAATGTATATATATAATGTCTATTAATTGAAAAAAACTATTGTAATAACAATAAAAATAAATATAATGGTAATTAAATATTATATACAATCTTAACTCCACAGAAGTACTTTCAGCAGTTGATGAAGACTATGGAATTAAGCAAAGAGCATTTCTGCAGAATGAAAGGCTGTATATAATAATCACCTTAATATTTATTATTTTTATTGCTTTATATATATGATTACAATTGTAATGCAAAACAAAATGTTTGGTTTATAGAACAGCTGGTAACAATGTTATTTTATCAAACTCTTAAACTATAAACCTTTTTTTGTTTTACATTTTTAATTGTTATTTATAATATAAGCTTAACAATTTCAATAAAAATATAAAAGTAGACTATTATTAGTTCCTAATTCGTTTATATATAACAATTTATTTTATACTAATAACAATATACATTTTGTCAGAACAATGCTTATCCATGCT
Source organism: Epiperipatus broadwayi (assembly GCA_028023455.1). Taxonomy (NCBI): domain Eukaryota; kingdom Metazoa; phylum Onychophora; class Udeonychophora; order Euonychophora; family Peripatidae; genus Epiperipatus; species Epiperipatus broadwayi. The sequence goes on from JAQFVV010000278.1 coordinate 28,168, forward strand.
GAATCATTGTGAAAGACACTTCATAATTTTATTTTTAAATGAAATTCTATAATTTAAAGTATTTTAGATATCTTAAGAATCTTTTTGAAAATTTAATTATTATTTTTATTTAATATAAAGGATTAAATTTTTTTCTTTTCCTTCCTTTCAGCACAAATACATTATAAAAAAATTCTGGGCTGATAAATTATTATTGTCTAATTTTATTTATCGTTTTAAGGTTCATAAATAAGATACATATTGATTACTGATATCTATAGAATTACCTATAAAATACACATAGAAAACGCACCTTATACATTTTAATGTGTCCAAAATACAACAATTTGATTTCCAACTATCAGGTGTTGGTGACCGAGTTGTTAGCATAGCTGCCTTCCAAGCGACTGGTCTGGGTTCGTTTCCGGTCAATACTTTGACATATGAAAAAAAAGAATACTATTAATGATTGTGTGGAAAAATGAATGACTTTTATTTTAGTAATAGTTGCTAATCTTTCTGATAATAAGTTAATTGATACAGAATTAGAAATTCTTATTTAAGGATCCTAATTTTGTTATTTTTCATTAAAAAAAATGTACATTTTAATACAATTCTATTGAATCTTGTGCTAAGCAGAAAATTGGCATTCAATTGTTTTTAAATAAATGTTCAAAAATAAAGTAAAACATATTATTAATTCTACTACATCTTAAGAATAGGTTAATACTATACTAATGTGATCATTTCTCATGAAGATAAAGCTGACCAATTTATCTTTATAAACAGATGTGAGTTTAGGAAAAAACATAGATAAATAATTAAATGATGGTAAATATATGTTTTAGAAGAAGATCCTGGTAATGTTATTGTAAATTAATTAATAGATATTATTAAAAAAAAAGGTAAATTTGAAAATATTTCATAGAGTAGATTATTTAAAATGTTATCCCAATGAATTCATATCAGCTAAGATGTTTATAAATATTAAAATGACAAAGATGTTTTTCCTTTAATATTTATTTTTGACTTTACAGATAGTTTTGTTGAGAGTATTTCTATGTTGTTGAATAATTTTTAAAACAATTTGTTAATTTTGATCATTACACAGTTTCTTCTTCTTTTCATAAGATTAATTAATAATTTGAAAATCTTCAAGTAATTGGCATTTAGTAGTTTGGATATTGAGAATATATATCGATCTGTTAATAGATTAAGCAGTATTGATATTCTTATGTCTGTGTTGGTTAAAGATGTATCTTTCTCAAAAGATAAAATTAAAGTTATTAAAGATTTGTATTTATTACTGGAGGATTCTATATATTTTTATATGAATAGGGAAGTGTAAATAATAGGTTATATTATTTCACCTTTAATTTGTTCTGTTTATATTAATTATTTAGAAGAGGAAATTATTAGTAAGAAAAATTGTATTTATATAAGGTTATTTGTTAGACATGTTGATGATTGCTTGTTTGTTGTTGAAAATGATAAATTGAAAGAGTTGTTAAATGAGTTTTATTGTTTTGATCCTTCTATAAAGTATATTGTAGAAGGGGTTAGATTTTGGTAAATTAAAATTTTTAGATTTATTGGTGATAATAAATGTAAAGAATAATTGTTTGGTATGTTGTAACTATGATAATGGTAAGGATTTAAGATCTATAATTAAACCTTGTAGCTATCAATCTTTATTTCATGAGGTAGCTAGCTGCTTTATGAAATTATTGCTTTAGACCTCAGAGATTAAATAATTTTAATGTGGTAACTATGTTTCAAAAAGATCAATCTTATAAGAATTATTTAAGTGTTGGTTACTTTGATACATCTGATAACAGTAGTTTATATATATTGTGATGTTAATAATAGTAATAATGTGAAGTAAAAGGATAATATTTTATTTCTTTGCCTTTTAAATTTTTTTCTTATTGAATTGTAAATAAAAGGAAAAAAAATGTTTGAAAGTAAGAAAATTGCTTAAAAAGGGGTACTACTTTGCTAATTTATTAAACATAAAATAAATTTTTGATAGAAAGATTATTCTTGAAGTAACGTGAGTATATATATATATATATATCAGTGTAGTTTGAGCTTTAATGAAATAATAAAAGTACATAAAATTAAGGCTAGAAATAAATTTCTCAGTTCTGGATGATATATACATGAAGCAAATACAGACCACTTTAGTAATTGTGATCAGACTAATGTAGTGTTCTTTGAAAAAATAAAATAAAAAGACAAACTTAAGTTTATTTCTTATTAAAAATTAATGGTTCTGGAACAATTAATTTGTTTAAAAGTTCTTTTAATATTAAGGGTGTGTGCAATGTAAGCAAAAATTGTGGGTAAATGTAGTATAAATGTGTTATGTTTTAATTCTTAACACTTGAAAAGTCTGCTTATACCAGTGAAAGCATTGGTCATGTTTTACAAGTTTATTTCATTCATAAGTCTCGTTGAGTTTTGAAATTGGTGCAATTCTGATTATATTATTGATTAGTTTAGCTTTAGGATTTTAACCTCTTGTACTATGATAGTTGTCTTTGTTCTCACTTGCTACGAGTTTTCAATTTTCATTTTAATATTAAACCATTATGTATCTGAATAAATTTGATCTCATTTGATAGATATTTTTGTTTAGAAATTAAATAAAATTTTAAAAAATCACATTTGATTTCTGAAATTATTTTAAAAATTCAATTTTAATCAAACCAACACAACATTTCATCGTTCGACTTCTGGCAGAATTGATTCAATTTGTAAAATGAATAAAATATTCTTTATTTAAAGTTTGTTTTTAAAATTTCAATGAATAATTATTAATATCTAATAAATCTATCAATTTATGCTTTAAAATTTTAATTTTTTAAGTAATTTTTATAATATTGCTAAATTTTCTAACAATTTAATTTTCGAGGTTCATAATTTATATGCCACTTTAATTTCCAAAGCAAGGTTATTCAGAAAAGTACAAGCCTTTATATTTCAAAATGACTCTATGTATTACATTTTTCTAAATACAAGCTTATAAAAGCAATGTCACATTATATATGACTTGCTTTATTGATAATTATAATTTTACCTTTATGACTTTGGCTATGCTGAGGCTATTAATATATGGTAGATCTGAATTCGGTTCAGTCCCATATAGCTATTAAAGTTAGATAGCTGGAGTAAAAGACATTTTCATGTCCAAAAACTTCAGAGTTTCTACTTAAATATTACATGTGAAATAAGTGCTGAGTTTTGAGTTAATATTTTGGATCTAGTATCTGAATATTCTAACCCCTCACTGAGGTGAGCCATAAGCTTGAAACCAATTAGTCCAGGGATAAGAGTTTTTCAGATAGAAATTTTAAATATTTTTTCTTACCACACTTATCAATTAAAAGCTTGTTTAAGCTATTGGTATGCTCTCTGTATTACATTTTTGTAAATACAAGCTTATAAAAACAATGTCATGTTATATATGACTTGCTTTATTCATAATATATAATAATATATATTCTTAATTTTTAATAACTATGATTTCATTATTATGCAAAAAAAATCATAAACCTTTCAAAAATCAAATTTTGAGTCATTCATAATATTTTCTCAAAGTAATATCACAAAGTTATTACAAAGTCCAATGCCACCAAAAATGCAATGACCACTCATCAAACATATTTTGACTCTGATATTCCCACTTCTTTGATTATGCTGATATATTCAGAATTTTTTTTAATTTAAAATATTAGAAGAAAAAGATATGTGAATTTTAAAGTGTGAAAAAAAAATCTCAATAGAGTGCTAAAATTGCAAATTCAATTTCTTTACTTCCAGATCAATAAAACATTGGTCTTTCCAATGAAAAGATTAATGTTTATATATGTGTATATGTATGTGTGTATTTGTAAGAGTTGGTAGATTTGGATAAATAGATTAGCCAATGATATATGTTAAAATAAATATAAAGTCAGGTGATATTCATACCATCTCATTCAAATTTCTTGTAACTTTATCTGAAAAAGCAGAGTCATTGATATGCACATATCTATATATCTGATAATCAGTTCATTCTGTTTACAAGGTTGTTAAAATTAATATAAATTATTTATTTCTTATGAATGTAAATTAGAAGCCAATTTAAATAATGCTGCATGGCTTCTCTACAGATTTGATCTTAACCATAATAAATATGATTGTTTAGATCTCATACAAAGTGGTTTCATTTATCATCTGGTGGACAGATGATTTTGATAGTAGAGAATATTGCTTTGTAGCATATCTAATACATTAAAACGTTGCTTCAATTTATTACATATTATTTAGTTATTTATAATTTGATGCATACATAGTGAATCCCAATAAAGTGATGACTGATTTAAGTTTCAAGGCATTTGCAATACCATATCTAATTTAATGCATGTATTACTTATGGATATAGTTTAGCTATATTGACAAAAACATTTAAGGAACTAGTATGTCTGGACAACATGTGACAGAATATTTGGTATCTTAACCCATAATCAAACAATCTGCTAGCAGCAGATTTTGTTTTAACTGGACAAAACTTTTGTAATGAAGAAAATTGTCTAAACAGTATAAAACATTATTCATAAAAATATTTTCAAGACTATCATCGAATTCTTAATGGGGTAGAGAAGCAAAAACATTATTGAAAACACAAAAATACATTACCACATTTCATGTTATAGTTTGTAATCTAGTCATTTGTTAATGAATAGCTAAATTGTGTTTCTTAGCAACTCATACATTGATTTAGTGATGACATCAGAGTGAATTTGAGAATAGAATCAGTCATATTTTCATTGGGGCTCGCTGTATATACATAATATTTGGCATTATTAAACTTCCTGGTTAGTAGATAGTATGACAATGTTTGACAAAGATTAGTAAAAAATATAAACTACTATTGATTCTAATGATGTTTATCATAATTTAATTACAGTGATCACTTAACAAACAAATGTAAATATATCTATATATAATTATTAAAATCAGTCAACACTTAGACTATAGGTTCCCAAACTGTTTTAGGTCATTACACCCTTTGCAAGACATAAATGTTGTAACACCCCCCCCCTAAATATAATAGTTTTCCACTTTCAATCTGTTTAATATTTTTTATGTAAATAGCAACTATTGATACTGTATCAGATGATGCCTACCCCATAATTCATATGATATACACAAGATATAACATGATGTCAATGTCCCACATCAGAATAAGGCATCAGCATAAACTCAATATCAATAACAAAAAAAAAATAAAGTTATTAACTTTATGTTTAAATGAGTGAAATTAAACCAAAATCAATTATATTTCCTGACTTTTCCCTATCCAAAACTCTAATAACTGGCTAATTGGTACCACAAAGTTTTAGGTGGAATATCTTTAAAAGGATGAACCTAAACCTCTCCTTTATGCGCCACTTTTAAGAAGAATAAAGACTTTCAAAAAGGAAATACTACTGCCAACAAAACAAAAAATATAAACAAAATCAGCATGTCAATAATTTTTTAATAATCACATACAGAGATTACAAAAGTAATAATAATAATTTCACACAAAGAAAGTTTCTCTTTTCTCAAATAGAACAATGTGTTAAAAGCATACAACAACAAATATATATATATCAGTATACACACAAGCATTCCAGAAATTAATATGGTAGAACTGTTTTAAAGCAGAAAAATCAAATAATAATATATAGAGCAACAAAAAAAATACAAATAATAAAAAAATACAATAAAATTTATAGCAACAAATCATAATGATGATAAATAAAAAATAAAAAAAATTATACCATCTGGCATCCTTCTGGTTTCTTTTCACTAACCATTTCTGAACTTAGTAACTTTTAAGTGTGTTATAAACCATGACAACAAGGTAATGAGAGCTTCCATTTTTCACAGCAAAACATAGGCATTAAGATGTTCATCAGCCTCAACTAGCATCTGTGGCTACATGACAGCAGCATAGAAGTCTGGCTGATGCACTAACATTGTGAATTTACTTCATTAGCACTTTAATAATAAAATTTAGGCATTTTTATATTTCTCAGATTTCTCTGGAAATCTTTATAATAATGACAGCAGCTAACTAAGAGTCGATGATGCAATTCTGGACAGACTATAATTTGAATCTAGGCTCAATTCTGTTTTCTTTCATCTAAAGTTATCCATTGCTTTACAACTAAAATATTTCTCTTAGTTCAGAAAACCCTTAACCACCCGGCAAATAAAACATAGCAAGGAAAACAAAAAACTCAGAAGAGCCTCCCCCCCCATCACCTGCTGAAAACCTTTTATAGCACACCTATAGAAATACAAATCAAGTATCCCTCTTTCACTTTTACAGCTATTATCTCCATTTTCTTGGATAATTGATCATAAAACAATTGATATAGCTTTTTATACCTTTTTATCTTTCACTTTTTTCCATTTTCCACTCCGAATCTTTTAATTCCTCAAGGAGTTCCAATTTATATATATATAGTTTCTAATTTTAATACAATGGAAATAGATTTTTTCCATCTTTACAAAAGATTCAAAACAAAAAAAACAAACAAACCTGAGATATGACAAATTTTTAGATTCTCTCAGCGTTAAATTAGTTTATTTTTTAAACAAAAAATATAATGCACAAGATTACCAATTCTATCTATAAGTAAAATTTAAAATTAACGTTACAATAGTAAGCTGCATTCCTTTCAACTTGTTAATAGAGAAAAAAGAAACCATCAAAAATGTGCAAAACATTTATAATTACTCTGACTATCCTCCTTTTTTATATATTCTTGCACATAATTTATAACATAACTATAAAAGTGGCAAAATAACGTACAAATTAGTAGTTTGAGAGCGAATTAAAGTCTATGATCAGTGCGTGCAGAAAAAAGTATAGACCACCAGAACACTCCTCGAATGCTTCAGAACCCACTATCGGTCCCCTAGAAGTCTTCATTACCGACTGAGGGGTGATACCGCCAACTTTGGGAAAGACTGACTTAGACAATCCCAATAACAGTCAACATTCCCAACCTGTTGTCAAGGCAACTCCGTCTTAACAAATGCAATATATATATATAATTAGTTTCCAACCAGTAACCACCTAAACATTCACAGTAAATATAGTAATCAATATTTCTCACTGCTGTCAAGGCAACCTTCACACCTTTTAATAGCAAGAATGGAAATCCATTCTTACTAATGGGCCATTGAATATATGGACACTTAAAGCTTGCAACTTGACTACAGAGCATGAAATATTGATACAATGAAGTTTAAATAAAACTCTTTAAACATAAAAGAAAGAAAGATAGATAGATAGATGGATGGATGGATAGATAGATAGATAGATAGATAGATAGATAGATAGATAGATAGATAGATAGATAGATAGATAGATAGATAGATAGATAGATAGATAGATAGATAGATAGATAGATAGACAGACAGATAGATAGACAGATATGCAAGCATATTTTGTGTGTACATCTATATTTTTTTATGCCTTCCCATGGGAGGAGATATTAAAAATTAATTTAATTTCGTCTTGCATTGGTGGGCGAGAGGTCAGCGCGACTGCCTTACAAGCAGTTGCCCGGGTTGCAGGTTCGCGTCCCGGCCGATGCTATAACACTTGAAAAAAAAAAAAAAAAAACTATAGTATTTTCTGTTTCATATAAACTTAGAACTTAAATGGATTTAACTTTATTTTAAATAAGTATTGTATTTTTCAACTCGGTAAAAGTAATTTATATATATATATTTCTGGTAAACATATATTATGGAACAACTTTGTCTATTTTACTGATGTGCTACAAATAGAGCATTTCCGATACTAAAAGGATTCTCTCTTCCATTCCAATCAAGCTTTATGTTATAGCTTATAGGTATGTGAGAATCAATCTTTAACAGACTTTCCTTTTTATTAATCATACTGACTATGAATAAAAATAAATTGATGGGAATTGGAAAAAAAGGACAAAAAAGTAGTGCGCTTCAGCAATTATTTGAACATAACCTAGGGCAACTATAGACAGAATAATAAACCAATGTAGCCTATTATGAAAGGAAATGAGTTTGTAAAATTGAGTAATTTTCAGCATGTATTGAGTATAATAAAATAAATGCAAAAGAAATTGAAAATAAAAAGATTTAACTTCAAAGGAAATTCAAGTTTGTAAATTAATAAAGATTATTAAAAATAAAAATCATCTATCAATGAAAAAGGAAATTGAATTTTTTATTCTTTAATAACCTTGTAGTACATCATTTATATATACTTTCTGTTTTATTTTAATAAAATTTCTAGTTATTTAGAAAAAAAAGCAAACAACCTGTAATAATCTTAAGATAAATGAATGCCAGGTAAAAATGTAGAAGTATAAACTTTTATATATATATATATATATATTCAACCAGCATCAAATCAATCCACAGCAGAATGAAAGTCTATCCAAATTCAATTCATCTTCTCCAATCTCTAGTCTATCTTTTCCACATTACCCTTGCAACGTTTTTTAATTCATCAATCCCTCTCATATATAATCTTTTTCTAGGTCTTTTACAATCTCTTGGAATTCAGTTTAAGAATTTAACTGTCTATCTATGATCATCTCTTCTAGCAATACGTCCAGCCCAACACCACTTTATTCTGTTTCAGTGATGTCAGTAACTCCCATTTATATTCTTGCCTATGCATATTATATCTTCAACCTCCTATATTCTTAGCATGTATTTCTCCATACTTCTTTGAGTGGTCTAAAGTCTACGTATTTCTCTTCTATTAAGTATCCAAGTCTCAAATCCATAAATAAAAGGGCACATTTATTAAAAACCTTCTTTTTAAACACATAGGCATATTTTCTTTTATTCTTCTAATTTTTAGCAAAAGCAATCGAAAACAGTTTAATACTCTGATTAATTTTAAACATTACATTTCAATCTATAGTAATAATCTGGCCAAGGTATTTGTAGTTGTTAACTTCTTCTACCTCATCTTAAACAATTTTATTTTTACCTAATTTAAAAAAAAAAAAACATTGAACATTATTTTAGTCTTTTTAACATTTTCTTTTAGTCCTACTTTCTTATTTTCATGTGATAACTCTTGCAATATTTCCTGAAGTTCTGAAAGATTGTTTGCAAGAATAACTACATCATCTGCAAAATATAAATGATTTAAATAATATCCATTTACTGTTACACCTTTAACTTCCAATTTTTATCCACAAAATACTTCTTGCACCACTGCTGTAAAATTGTTTGAAGATATGGAATAACCTTGTCTTACATCCTTCTCAATGTTAAACTTTCTAGTATCATTATGTAATCTAATTCTAGCCATTGAATTGTTACAAATTCAATGCATAATGGCAACTCATATTCATTGGTTTTTTCTATAACTTCTTACAAGACTTTGATATCATTTATGGTACTACAACCACTTTTATATCCACCTTGTTCTTTCACTTGGCTGAAATCCAATGTTCTCTGTAGATGAGTTGTAATTATCTTGGTAAAAATTTTGTATAAAACTGATAAGTCAATAATTTCTAATATCTTATTTATCACATTTTTTAAAATATTAATATTAATACTACATTGCTCATACATCTGATACATCTTTATCATTTAGACATTTGGTATATAATTTTGCCAATTTTTTCTATTTATTCACTTGCTTCTATTAATATATTGATTATAATTCCATCACTACCTGGAGTTTTCACTTTATCATAAATTTAATTGCATGCCTCACTTCTTCATTTAAAATCCTGGGCAATTCAAAAAATATAATAAATGTAGGAGGTACTTGTTCTTTATTACTATATAATGTTCTTTATAGAAATCTTCTATCTATTTTATAGTGTCATCTATCATTTTAGTAATAGTTTCATATTGTTTTTCTTATTGCAGATATGTTTCCTATCAATATGAAAATGTTATTTTAACACTCTTAAGACTTTTATTCTCTTCTACAGCTTTATTTTCTAGTTTACAATTATACTTTTTTATATCATTATTAACTCTTTTCCATTTCATTTTACAAAATTCAAGATATTTAATCTTTTTTAATAAATAACTTTCATATATCATCATATTCCTTTTTTTCTTTATAAATTCCCTAGTCTCAGTAGAAATTTTATTGGTCAATTGCTGCTTTTTTCTATCAGCTATTTTTGTTGCAGTTTTTAAAATTAATCAGCTATTTTCTTATTAATCTCATTCAAATCTAAATCATGTTCAAAATTAATAATTGAAAACAATTTATAACTTGTAATTTACATTCATTAAAACATTTCTGATGATTACGAATATCAACTGTAAATATTGTTTTTCTTAATAATTTTTGTCTTTTTAGTTTTATATTAACACATATCTTACATCTTACTAATCAAGAATCACTTCCTGTGTTGAATTTATTAAGGACATTATAATCTTGAAATATGTATTTTATGTTAGTCAAAATATAATCCAATTATGCTATACCTTTATTTGGATGCTCCTTTGTCCATTCCCTTTTAATATTTTTCTCAAAAAAAGTTCATAATACAAATGACCTCTCTCATTTTTATTACCATAAACAAATTTACATACAACACTTTCATCTTTTATTTGTTTATCAATTCTAGTATTAAAGTCTCCAATAACAACTTTAAAATGTTGTTTAATTTGATCAAAAGCATTTTGTATGTCCCTATAAATTTTACTCTTTTACCCCAATGAGTATTTGTTGGAACATAAGACTGAAATATCTGTATTTGGTATTGCTATTAAGTTGAATAATTAATCTTGCCACTCGGTCCACCCCCCCTTCCCACCAAGCTCCACAATGTTGTTCTTTCACCTTTTATTTAAAATGAATTCTACTCCTAATATTTATGCCTTTGTAGTAGATACATGGCCATTTTTTAAACAAATTGTCATTTCACCCATTTTTTCTAACTTCACAACTCCAATAATGTTTCATTTAATATAAGAAAGTTCTTCTAATTCTTTATATCTTCCTTCATCTGAAAGTGGTCTGCAGTTGTAAGTACCTAACTAAAAAGTTTATTTTGTATTTAAATATCTCCTTTATAACCTTTTTTACTATCATTACTTTTTGTAAATGTTTTTCTCAAACAACTTCAAATTGTATGTCATATGCATGGTAAAGATTGTCAAAATGGTATTGTGTGTGTGTATATATATATATATACACAATATCATTACACACATATATATATATATGTATATATAATTGAAATAATATTTTTAACGGTTTATAAACAATTACAAACAATCTTAAAATCCGCAGAAGTACTTCTGCAGATTTTAAGATTGTTTGTAATTGTTTATAAACCATTAAAAATATTATTTCAATTATAATTACAATATTGTTTTTAATTAACGGATGTTTTATTTATTTTACGTATATATATATATAAAATAAAAATGATAAATATAATGATAATTAACTATTATATATAATCTTTTATTTCAACAGAAGTAATTTTGGTTAAGTTCTTAAACCTCCTCATCTACCATTAAATTAAAAAAAAAACATAACAAAAACAAGCAAATCATTGAGCGTTGATGGCCGAGTGGTTAGCACAGCTGCCTTACAAGCAGTTGGCCCGGGCTTCACTTCCCGGCCTATGTTTTGATACATAAAAAAAAGAAAAACCAAATCCATTCAAATGCCATGAATCCCAAATTTTAGCATGAGCAGCTTGTCTATTAATTATATTCATTTCATTTCTATTTATTAAATTTATTCCTTAATTTTTTTATAATTGTTAAGGAGACAATTTTATTAAATAGAAATAAAATGAATATAATTAATAGACAAATTGCTAATGTTAAAATTCATGATTTCTCAGATTTGAGTTGATGACATTTGTTTTTGTTATGTTTTTGAATTTAATGGCAGTTGAGGAGGGTTAAGGAATTAACCAAAAGTACTTCCACAGATTAATATATAATAGTTAATTACCATTATATTTATTATATTTAATGTTATTACAACAGTATTTAAGTAACATATATTTTATTTGTATTTTTATTTATATATACACCCAATACTATTACTGCAATGTTTACCATCCCATGACATATGATTCAAACTTGGGGAAATACTTGTAAAAGGTAATGTTAGTAAAAAAGTTATTGGGGAGATATAAAAATACAGAACATACTGAATTGATTTCATCTTGCACTAAAAAAAATGTCAAGCAAGGAAAGGGAAAAGAAAGGCAAAAAGTATTGAAAAAATATGGTAAAAGATGGAGAAATTATTGATAATAATTAGAATAGACATATTTTTTGTTTTAATATTACAATGTTATGTTGCCTCTCCATATAAATTCTAATATATAATGAATTTATGAAAACAGGGGTAAAGGTGCAGATTTATTTTTAGATTTTATTCTGTTGCGGTTTGTTTACTACCGTTTTGCATTTTATTAAAAATTACTCGCAAAAAAACTATTACATGTCAAGTGTTGGTGGACTTGTGGTTAGCATAGTTGCCTTTCAAACAGCTGGTCTAATTCGCTTCCCGGTCAATGCTTTGACATATAAAAAAACTATTACATTCTTTTTTATTTAAAAAAAAAACTTTTCTTTTAAGTATATAAAATAATTTGTCAGTGATTGTAGGAATTGTTTAAATAAACAATAAAATGTTAAAATGATAAATTATTTCTCAAAAACGGTTTTCTTAATAAAAAAAAAGCAAAACAAAATAATGTAACCTTTATTTTATTCTAGAAGGTGACAGGATCACTTTGCTAGCTCTCTATCTATCATGCTTATGATCTAATTTTGAAGTTAGACTCAGTATGTTTATTTTTTTCAAGTTTTCTTTTTAAATAGTCAATCTATAACCAAATCAATATAACAATCCAATATTGGTCAGTAAATGGGTGTCTCATAATTTAGTTAAAAGATAAAATAAGATAGAAACTTCCTCAAAACTTTATTAACTTAGCAACCATTTTTTTACAGTCCTAATTTAACCATTATTAAAGTAAGTAATGAATGTTAAGGTCAAACTTGTTATAGAATATTAGCATCTTTGTCTGTCTGAAAGGAGTTTTATCAAAGGCTGCTGATGTAATACTTTTTAAATTATTGGGTTCACTTCTTTGACAATATGTTTTATAATTTCCTTTTCTTTTATATGATTACACCTGTGTCTCATTTTACGCGATAGATAGGTTCCTCAGAAAACATGCGCAAACAAAATTTGCACAAAAATAGATGTAACTTACATTGAAAAAGGGGGGATGTGGTCTGTGATTTTGCAAAATTCACATAAAAGCAAAGCATCAAGGTGAAATTACTTTAAAATTCGTGCAAAAAAAATAAGGAAATAAAATATTACTAATAAAAAATTTCAAATTTGAAAAAAATTGATACAAGACAAACTTGTTTTATCTATAATATTTAATTTTATTCAAAATAATATATTTTTATGCATAATTTACAGTACAGTAATTTACATTTTTATACACATTTTAATTATTATAGCTATTTGCTGAAAAACACATTTGTTTGCAAACAACTAGCACCAACTTCACACTCATGTTGTGTCAATGGTTTTCTGGCGACAACGTAATTAGTAATTAATCTTTGAGACGATGATTTTATTAATTGTTTATGAAACTAAAAATTAAATTCTTATTTTTGTCCTTAATTTTCGATTCCATTTAAAAATCAAATTTCACATCACATTAATTTCAAGTCATCATAAGTAATTTTTAAATTGTTAATTACAATTAAAAATCAGATTTTAATTTTTAATTGTCAAATTTAATTGTGCCCACTGCTATTACTGACCTTTTAAAAAAAACTTGTGGATACTAAATGATAATAATTGATTACATTCTTTTTTAAAGAGCAAAAACAGAATGTGATTTAAAATGCAAAATTAACATGCACAATGTTTGAACAAATTTACATTATAATCCTGTAAAATTTAATGTATGTATACATACAATGTGAAAATCATGATTTTAATTTCATTATTGCATAAAATCTTACTATTATAAAGTACTGAAAGTATTGAAATTATTAAGATGAAAGTCGAATTCCAATAATGTGCTATTACTTTCAATATAACGTAAGTGCACAAAATTTATTATTTAAAGTAATAGCGCATTATCGGAGTTCGACTTCCGGTGAAACAGGAATTGTGTAACTTCAAAATCGTGTTAAATAAGTCCGTGTAAAAAGAGACCCAGGTGTATTTTGATTAGGTCTTTCTCCTTTTTTATATGATAATGTATTTAAATAGCAAATTCACTAATAAGATTAGTAAAATGTTTTGCAATAAGAATACATTTTAGTATTTCCCAATTCTTAAGACTAATGCCACGTTGGTTACATCATCATTTTCAACTAATGTTCATTGCAATAATTGTTAAAAATAAGTCAATAGCTATATGTTCTGCATGTTATGTCATTTTTAATCATTCAAATTTAAGGCTAAACTTTGTCATAGGAAAAATTAGGTTTTAATTTGTCCTTTTATAGGTGTGACATAGTATGCAATAGCAATAATTGATGATGATAATATTACAGTAATTATGTAATATTTACTAAGACAATAAACCTTTAAGCATGCGCACTTGAAAATATGAAGGTAGGGACCTCTACAGGTCTTAACCACAAGCTTACTTTTTGGAAGAAAAGAGGGGAACCATTATACTCTTTTTATTTTCGCATGAGCAGAGAGTATTCTCCCATATTCATAATTTCTCTGTCTTGTTTGATTTTAGGCACTACTAGACATCAGATTCAGAGGAATAAAATTATTGCTTGATTCTGATTTTGAAACTTCCAGTATTCAAACATCTTATGGAACTCATAAGCAATACTGACATTAATTTATAATGAATTCTTTATCAACATTTCAGCTTATCCATAGTTTAAAAAATATATTAAATAAATGAAAAAAGCTCTATATCTTAGTTAGCTATTTTTTTATTTGTACATCTTATTATTTACTGGTTGTTCTCTGTCTTTTTTTCTACAGATTTATACTTACCTTTTTTAAAAATTACATTATTTTAGATATATATATATATATGATATATTTTAATTTAAATTGTATCATACACATAAATATACATAACATTTAATGATAAAAAATAAATCAAGTCAGATGTCACATGACCTAATTTAATAAAGCTTGTGTTTACAAATATTATATATAGAGCTTGTAAAATAAGTTCTTAACAAGCTTTGGAAATATCCTCAACATCAGACTGGTTTTTGGAACCTCACTGATGATTTCATAAGCAGAAACCAGTCTGGGGTTGAGGATATTCTCAAAGCTTGTTAAGAGCTTATTTTGCGAGCTCTATATATAACTTTTGCAATCACGAGCTTTATTAAATTATGTCATGTGATATCTGACTTGATTTTTTATCATTTTATTTTTTTCTATTAAGGCTTTGGCAATTTTATATTGCTAAAGCTATTAATATATGGTGTATCTGAACTTAGTTCAGTTCCATATGGCTATTTGAGTTAGATAGCTGGATTGGAAGACATATGGATGTCTGACAATTTCAGATTTTCTTCTCAATAGTTATACATTAGATAAAGTTCTGGGCTTGTCCTAGTATTTTCAATATAATGCTGAATATCCTGGTACTTCACTGATGATGCCAGAAGCAGAAACCAGTCTGGGGTTGAGAATATTCGCAAAGATTGTTAAGAGCTTATTTTGCAAGCTCTCTCTCTCTATATATATATATAACATAACATTTAAATACAATTATATCATATATACTTTAAGCTGGATGCAATTAGAGGGGACTTGAACAGAGTTTTAAGCTCTTTTTCATCATCCACTCCATTTTATACAACTGACATGATCATATACATGTGAGAAAGGTAAATGATCTCCAATATAAGCACTCATGCAATGCATATATTGGATATCATATATATTTTTCACATATATGTGATCATGTGTATCGATTGTATAAGATGGAATGGATGACTAAAGGGAGCCTGAAAACCTGGGTTCAAATTCCTCTAATTATATCCAGCTTAAAATATTAATAATATACTTGCATTTAAATATTACATATTCAGCCTGTATTTTATCCATTATTCTGTGTATTTAAATGTTTTAATGTCCTATATATAAAAAGTCAGAATGAAATTTGATCACCATGGGTATGACAATGGAATGGACAATAAGGACTTTGTACATGTCATCACTAGGTTTTCAATGATATGGATGGCTGAAGGTTTGAAGAGTGGAGATGATTGAAGCCTGTCCATTAAAGTTTGAATATTTGTTATCTTAATATAAATCTATCACTGATTAATTGTGTGTGGAAAATGATGATCCATAACAACTGATCAGTGCTGGTTCAGCATGAAATGTGTATATTGGAAGTCATTTATCTCTTTCACATGGACGAGGCCGTATGTATCAGTTGTATAAGATGGAATGGATGACTAAAGGAATCTTGAAAGTCTGTGTTCTAATCTCTTCTAATATACACATATGTATATTACATACGTTTTGCTAATATCCATGATTTCACATTACCAAAAGATGAATTGCAATAAAATATTAGTTTATGTGAAACATTAGACCACTCAAAGAAGTTTGAAGCGATGCATGTTGGGAGTAACAAGAAGAGATCGAAAACGCAATGTATGGGTAAGAGAACAAAGAGGTGTTACTGACCTCATTGAAAATATTAAAAGACTGAAGTGGAGTTGGGCTGGACATATTGCTAGAAGAGATGATAATAGATGGACAATTGAAATTTTAAACTGGATTCCAAGAGATTGTAAAAGACCCAAAAAGAGACCACATGTGGGATGGATGGATGAAATAAGAAAGTGTGCAGGGATGATGTGGAGAAGAGAAGCTAAAGATAGAAAAAGATGGATTGAACTTGGAGAGACCTTCATCCTGCAGTGGATTGATAATGGTTGATGACGATGATGGAACATTATCGTATAAAGTGACACATACAATTTGTATAGGCGTTTACATATAAATATTGATTATTTGACAAGATTTCTCCAAGTAATTTTTTAAAAATAAATTTCAGCAATAACTTAAACAAGCAATTAAGTAATTAAAATTTGGCATTGCTATTTGAAATCTGTCAAATATTAAAAGTATTTGATTTAAACGGAGGTCAGACAAATAATGGTCTTACTTGTTATCTTTAGCTCCATGGCCTGGTACATTATAAGACACATTTATTTTTAAAAAGTAATAGAAAATTTCTGTTATATGTAAAAACAGTACCTACACGTAATAGCAAACATAATTACATACGTAAATTAAAGGAATGTTTGAGGTTCTCTTCCTTTATTTGGAAATTATTTTTATGTTTTTTGATTGCTATAAAAATATAGATAAATAGAATAAAATCTTAAGGGAAATATTAAAAACAACCGTGACAAATATTTAAAAAGTATTTCAAATGAAAAATTATTTTGACATTTAACCAATGAAATATGTTCTTAATAAACCAGAAATGACACTAGTTTACATTAAAGTTTTAACAGTGAAGGGTGGGGATAAGATACAATTAAATTTCATAATTCTAAATGAAAATACTTTAAAGTAGACAATGTCAAAATAATCTGTGATGTAAATTCACTCATGAAAGATATAAGGAAGTAATTAGTTACGAGAGCATTTATCGCTCTGCATGGTTCTGGTTAAAATGATAAATGTGGGGAAAGATTAAAAAGAATACATCTATAATCATAATAAATGGCAGTGCAGCGGGAGCAAGGAGCGAATAGCTACCTAAACAAAATTGCTTTTGTTAATTAATATCTTATAGAGTGTCTAGAAACCACAGTCTGTAATGACAAAGAACATTAAATATATTACCAACAATAAACGTAGAGTCAAATTCAATGAAGATAAATAATATAGCCAATTTTTCATTGTAGAAAAGTGCTAATCCTGCCAAGAGTAATGCTCCGGCGCATATTTTATATTTATGAATAAATATCAACGAGCTTATTTGCATGGTTTGTATTAATGTGTCATCCTCATTACATGTCTGTGTATGCATAATATAACGTAAGCAGACTTATAATTAATATAGGTCATTCTACGTAGTCCGATAAGTTATTGTTTGCGAATACGTTTTCAATGAATATATCCATATGTTTTTCATATATGTCTGTCTGTGCTTATGAACATGTACAAAATGTATATAAGTGAAGAAATAAGATTTTTAATAAAGTCGTATTACAAAAAATAAAATAAAATGGTAATTACATCCTTTTAATATTGCATTATATGAAAATATGCATGCGTATTTTATTCTTGATTATTACTTTTTTTTTTCTCATGTGTCATAGCATCAGCCGGGAAGCGAACCCGCTAACCCGGGACAACTGCTTGTAAAGCGGCTGCCGCTGATCCCTCGACCACCAATGCTTGACTGATTATTACTTTTCATTTTGATTGTTTTATTTCTTCTATAAAATTCGTACTTGAAAAAAAAATGTATATACTGAAAAATACACGTATAAGTAGTTGAATCACACACATATACACAAATGAATAAATTGTTTATTCTAATGACCCATACTAATACAAAAAGTAGATCAATAAACATTTCATTACTGTAAAGTCTGAAATTAGGGATTTTTTTAAATGCATGTATGAGGGGGGGGGGGAGGTATTACTTTCAGGAATTTCTATTTCAGAAAAAAATAATGTATAGTGATTAAATAGTTGTTGGTTTCTTTATGCATAGGGATACATGACTTATTAATGCACTTGTATGTGGTTTGATTAATTTTGTTAAATATTCGAAATACAGGTATCTTTCATATACCTGGAGCCTAATTGTAAATATAGGGGATTTGAATTCGGACTTTCAAATACCATTAAAGTATGAAGATTTGCTATTTTAATATAAACTGAACACTGATTATATATGTATGTGGGAGATTATAATCTGGACCAACTGATGAATACTGGTTTAGCATGAAATACATATATTGGTGGTGATACTGTGGATAGTTGGCGGGTAGTTGAAAGTCTGAGTTCAAACCCCTATATTTAACTTTGTTAATTATATTTAAGTATGTTTTGACATATATCTTGGTTATATTATTTATATCTGAATATATATGCTTTATAATTATATTTAACAATAATGAAAAATTCAAACAGTATTAAAGTGAAATTTATATCTATAATTATGAATATAACACAAATGATTAAAAATGCAATATTATTAAAAGCATCACGTGCATCATTCTAAATCATAATAATATTAAATTTATCTAGTGAACATTTGTAATCATATTTTACTGTGGAACATCTTACTGTTTTGTGTTAAATATATCTTAATGATAATCGATACAATTTTGGGAGTTACACTCTTATTATGCACTTTATTTTACATTTCAGACTTACATTGTCATGCCCTATAATATAAATACCTTTTTTTTTTAAAAGATCTGCTTCATGTATTTTAGTAACAAATTAAACAACCTCTAAATACAACAATTTTATGTTATTTATTAATCTATAAATATTTAAACTTTTTTCATTAATTTTGCATATTCATTTAATAATTATTGTAGATCAGTGGTAGCTAGAATTTTTGGTCACTTATACAATTCTTTTTTTTTTTTTAAAAAAAATATTTTTAATATTTATAACATACATGTTAATTACTTTTAAATATATAAATAATAAAAAATAAAAATAACAAAATAAAAACAGCTACTAATATGGAATAAATTTTATCAGTATAATAAAATAAATCTTGTGTTAAAGATTTGCAGAGGTCCCTACTGTCGTTTTTTCAAGCGCATAGTTTTAAGGTTGTAGCCTTAATATATATTACTTTAAAATCATTTTTATTAACCAAATAAAATGTCCAAACTTTTTCATATTTTTCACATCCATTTTGGATATTTGATGATGACAAATTTATACTAAATATTACTCACAATTCCACTTACATCCCACATACCCTTAATATTAAAATACCTTTTAAATAAGTTAATTGCTTCAGAATATTATTAAAAAATTATGATTCTGAAGCAATTAACTTACTTGAAAGTTATTTTAATATTAAGGGGATGTGGAATCTAAGTGGAATTGTGGATAATATTTAATACAAATCTGCTGCTATTTTGCAGTCCTTTACACTTGAGAAGTCTACATGTAGCAGTGAGACCATTGGTTGTGTTTTAGAGTTTATTTTCTCTGGCTGCTCTGATTGAGTTCGTGTGAATTTGGGTAATTTTGATTACTTTATTGACTACATTAGCTTTAACGTTTCAATATATATATATGTTAAAATGAAGATTTGCATGGGTTAAATATATAAAATACATATTTTGCGGGTTCATCCATGTTAAAAACTTTTAATATTAATATACTGACGTTTCGACTTGGTCACACAAGCCATCCACAGAGTTATAAAAGGTAGAAAGACAGTTGTAGAGGCGCTACAATCACTGATTTGAATAAAATGTTAAAATAAGCGAGATGATAGATACAAACTTCCTCCTATTTGGAAAGACTTTTTTAAAAAAACATTCCTAAATTTAACATTTTTTGCTATTGGTGGAATTTTAACATTTTATTCAAATCAGTGATTGTAGCGCCTCTACAACCGTCTTTCTACCTTTTATAACTCTGTGGATGGCTTGTGTGACCAAGTCGAAATGTCAGTATATTAATATTAAAAGTTTTTAACATGGATGAACCCGCAAAATATGTATTTTATATATACATAATCAAAATCAAAATTGTACTTATAAATTTATTAAACGCACATTGATTACATAAGTAATATTTACTGAGGTTATAGCCTCAGTAAATATTACTTACAAAATCAAAATTACTGATTAGTGATAGAAATAAAAATATATAATAAGCATTCCATTTAAATTACCATTTTATTTATTCATTTGAAAAAATCAACCCTCTAGATGGGATGCATAAATTCTCACTGCAGTCTGCAAGCAGCTGTAGGTAATTCTTTGAGCAGTTTTGGTTTAATTCATGATGGATGTCAATTTATCAAATAAACCATATCATAAAAAATATTTAAGGAAATAACAAATCACCTGCTCATTATATGATAAAACAAAAGCAATTGCACCAATTCACAATAAGCTTGACTATTATGTAATGATTAAATAAGAGTATATTTAAACCATTATCTCCAAACCAGTTTATGAATTTTGTATTCATCAATGACGTTAGATATTTACATATGGAAGTAAAGAAATGATGAGGATGGACATGAATTACTATTGAGTTATCAATGAAATTTTTTTTAGTACAGTCTAAAATAGACTGTTGGCTTTATTATATCATAAATTTGAGAATATATAATATGCTTGAGATTTAATATCAAATCAATAAGAGAGGTTCATTTAGAACATGACACATAGCTTTACTTTCTGAATTATGGAATACATTTATTTACTATTGTAAAATCTGTTTTTAAAACAGGCAAAACTCTCTATATGTATTGCCACTCAGTGAACACCAGAGTAATCAATGGATGTCAGAAGGCTTGTGCATAAAATCCCCATCTAGTGCCTACTCATCCAATATTCCCAGAATAGTTTCTGGCTTGTGGCCTTCATCAGTGAAGAGCCTTGGATTTGAGAGCATTGCACTTAGATCTTAGGATCTAATGCAACCCTCCAGCAGCAACCTTTTATCTCTACTTAATTACAAAACTATGAGACTTAAATTGTAAACACTATAATATTTTCAATCCAAGCTCACACCTTATATAGTCATATAGGTTTGAACTTAGTTCAGTACCTATACATTTTGGTGTCTTTGGTTCTTTAATAACTATAACCGCCATTATCCTATTAGGCAGGATTGGTTTTAAGCCAATAAACATCATAACAGTTAAGAGCAAGCATAAGAAGTGGTGATCATGTGATGTTTATTTGCTTAAAATATGTTCCATACAAATATAGAATATTGACTGCAGATAAATTGTTATTTTTGAGAAATGTGAGATGCAGATTTAATTAATATGTAACAAAGTAAGCGTGAATTAAATTTAGAATAAAGTATTGACTTGCTATGATTACAAGTACATTTTAAATTAATTTGCCTGTTTACAAAAAATAAACAAATCTGAGATATCAAAGATTTGTTCTGATTTGAAAATGTGCATTGGTAAAAAAAGTAATATTAAAATTGACAAATTTTAAGCTAGTTTAATCCTTTTCATAAAGTTAAAAAATTAAG
Source organism: Epiperipatus broadwayi (assembly GCA_028023455.1). Taxonomy (NCBI): domain Eukaryota; kingdom Metazoa; phylum Onychophora; class Udeonychophora; order Euonychophora; family Peripatidae; genus Epiperipatus; species Epiperipatus broadwayi. The sequence continues at coordinate 50,408 of JAQFVV010000278.1, forward strand.
TATGATAACAATATTAATAAATAAGGACAACTCAGACGTCATAAATGGAAAAGTAGTTTCTTATATGAATCACTGCACTTGAATATGATGTTAATAATCATGTAGTGACACTATATTAAATGAAAGCAAACATACGCATTTTTTGTATAGTGCTATATATTTCAGTTTCTCTTGGTAATAATTATAAATAATAATGTAGCTAAAACCATGGTACATGTGCTTTACAGATAGAACACTATTTCAATTGAATACTCTTCTTTCCAAACACAAGATAAAGTCTTTTAAAAGATAGAATGAATCACTCTATCTTATAAAATAAACTATACTGTGTTACATTTATATATTGGACTATTTGCATAATCTAATATTAAATACCAAATGTCTTTAGAAAAATATAACTTTATTTAAATATTCCAAATACATTCAACTGTTAGTAATAACCCACAGGTTAATATATAAAAAATGTTTCAAAAAGTATTATTTTCTTCTTATCATTAGTTGTTGATGTCTACAGTGCTAGCATGGGAATCAAACTTGGACCTTATATTCTTGAATATTAAATTTTAAAGTAATGCTTGAAATGTTGAGCCATCCTTCTAAAAGCAACAGTCATTAGTATTGCTATATATTTATCTAAGAGGTTCCTACTGATGACAGGATGGCTCAGTTGCTTAGAGTGTTATCTTAAATTCAACATTTATAAATCTAAAAGTCCAGTTTTGATTTCCCTGCTAATAATATTACTAATCAGCTCAACAACACATAAAGAAGAGAGAACATTAGCTTTCAAAACATTGTACATATACTAACTTACATGCTATTACTAACTGCAATATTTAAATAAGATTAAAAATCACTCAATACTTAATATTAAACAATGGAAATAGTCCAATATATAAATGCAACTAACATACCACCACAAACCTTCAGCAGAACACTATATTATGTTATAATGACATGTGCTCATCCCACTTTATATCCAAATAGCAACACATATATACTTAGTAGAAATTAAATCACAAAGATGAAATGACATGTACATTATAATATACATGATCTAATTACAATCAATATTTGCATATTATTCAAAGAAATTAAAAAGAAAAAACAAAAAAATGAAGATTTTATTTTGAAACTATTAGGAAAATTGATACCAGAATACAAAGACTATACAAAAAAAAAGATAAGACAAGTGTAGATGATCTGGATTTAAAAACAACATAGCTGTTATGAAGAGAAACTGAAAATAAATGTATATAATATGCAGTTACATAAAACTATAAAAGCTAGATTCTAAGGCAATAATATCAAAAGTCACTCTCACTCAAACTTCAGAATGATAAATTTTGAATAGCTTTCCAAATGAAATCCAAAAACAAACGACTATTTATATATGTTTCTATTTATAATATAGTGTAGAGTGCTGTCATATTACCCAGTTGTAAATTGATACAGTAAAAAAAATAAACGGAAAAATTAACTAAAACAAATAATATACATTTATTAAAAATTAACTATTTCAAGTGAGACCAAATGCAAAACATATTAATATTGTCAAATGTGTTGACTGGGAAGTGAACCGGGGCCAGCTGCTTGGGCTAGCAGTTAGCATAACTAGCTTCCAAGCAGATGGCCACCATTATATTAATATTGATTTTCCATAATCATTTATATCATAGTCTTTTAAGAGTTTCCCAATTGTGATTAATAATAATTATATCCTGATAATATGAGAGAAATATAAACATTTGCTCTTTTAAAAGTGCAGTAAAAACATTTATTGGACATGTTTTATGTCTGATGTTTAGAAAAACTACTTTGTTTAGTTTAGGAAAGTTAATATTCTAATTTGCAAAATTCTTTATTCATTGCAGTCAGCAGCTTGATTTTTATTCTCCATACGTCAACGCATCAGCCAGGAAGCTAACACTCAACAATTGTCTTCAAGCAACTGCTTGCTTGCAAGAAAGCTGTGCTGACCTCTCAGCTACCAACGCTTGACTAGCAGCTTGATTTTATCACAGAAGAAGCACACAATATCGATATTATCTAAAAAGATCACTATCAAAAGGCACAAAAAATATAAGTAATAGACAATTAATGTTAAAAGTATATAAAAGAAATACTAAACAACTAAATTACAAATGAACATAACAAATCACATAATTCAAATTTATTTGAAGTTAAACATGAAAAGATTGGGCCATATGAAAAACGCTCAATATACACAACCCTCTTAATGCTTTGTACATGCTCTATATAATGAGTAGTAAAATTGATAAAACTTTTCAGCTATATGTCTGGTAATAAATCACCCTATAAAACAATGCAACAGGTTATGATAAATCTTCAAGTACAAGAAAATCTTATTAAGTAGAAAGCCAGTGTAAACATTTTAAAATAATCCAAACAAAAAGCATGATCATAATCTGTTCAGCATTACAATCACACATTGTGATCTTGATGTTTCAAATTTGCAACATCCAGCTTTGGTTTAAAACTGCTGGAAATCTGTGCAGTTGGCACATGTACTTTTTACATCTTCATTTCCAACTTTTTTTCTAGTTTCAAAAAATGTAAGTTTCATTTTTTCCATGATAAAAATTTAAAATCTTATGAAAATTCTTAGAATTAAATAAAATGATTTTTTTTTTTTTTTGGCTTTCTTTCAGTTTTTTCATTTTTAATGGAATTAGATTTGCCTTAAAATTTAAAATGGAAAAAATGCAAGATTTTAATGATCTTCATAGTCTTATAACAGGTGAACATAATTTCCTGAAGCTTTCCAATGGTAAGTGTTAATTTTATATTTTTAAAATTATTAGTTGAATTTATACTTGCTAAAAAATAAATGAGAAAATTATTATTGAAACTAACATATTCCCTGATCAAAAAATAGTTTGTGATTGAGTAAATTTATATTATGAATTATCTGCATTTTTTGGCATGGTATGGGGCCTTTGCTTTTATGTGCAGTATATGAATTAGATGATAGCTGGAGTTTAGATATGAGATAAGGACAAACATATTTTGCAAATATTATGACCCAATTTAGATTTTTTTATATAATTTCTTGTCTGCATTTTAATAATAATAAAAATATGTCAAATGCTAAAAGTAAAGATTTTGACAGAGTATATAAATTTAGGCTGATTATAAAGTATTTCAATGTAAATTTCAAGGCTGCACATTAAATGCAAAGAGAGGTGGTAGTTGATGAAGTTATTAATAAATTTACTAGTCATAGTAGCATGAATCAATATGAACCCTCAAAACCTATGAAGGTAGGATAAATAATATTACATTAAAACCACTAACTTATGCACCTCGTGTTTAACTCTATAATGAATTTAGTATTTCATTCACATATTATTTTGTTTTATTATTTTATTTTGTATATAGTGACTATTTTAGTAGTAATTTTTTAATAAATTACAAACTGTATTGAAGTATTTTATTATAATATTCAAATTATACTAATTATTGATCAATATTAACTACTTGTTATTAGGGATGACATATTTATTGCAAACCCTGTATGGAAAAAAAAACATTTGAAGGGCTACTAGGAAAAATGAAAGGTACTAACATCTTTATTCAATGAAGTATTCAAGTGATGGACTGATTACCTTAGAGAATTGTTATTATATATATATATATATGTCAATTTATTAGAAATTTAATAATGAATGCAAATAATATACTAACAAAAATATAATTTTAAAATGTATGCATGAAAATTTAGAATTTATAAAATAATATAAAAATAATTATTAGAAATATTAAAATTGTATTCTTTTTTTTATTACTTTGAATATCAATGGCTATATATTTTTCCAGCTTAATTTCATTCTTTGGTGTTTTATGTTTCAAACAATATATATATATATATATATATATATATATATATATATATATATATATATATATATAATGTCAACTTTGAATAATACAAAGTTAAGTTATGATAAAATTTGTGGCTTAACATATTTTTTTAAATATTTAATATAACTTCTTCACCAGAAAAAATGATCTCTTATAAAACCATTGGATGTTTTATTCATTAGTAGGTATATCTTATCCATCCAGTCAGCATTTTGGATTAATACAAATCAAATGGCATACTGATGAATAAGTTTATTTTACATTTCAAATTATATGGAAATCATATTATTTTTATTATTAAATTAGAAAAGTACAGTGACATTATTATATCATATAGTTAAGAGTTAATAATAACAACAAACCATTAAATGTTTTATCTTAAACAATATATGATAAAACAAGAGTGTTTTTTTACTACAGAGTCACCTACAGTAAGCTTAACTATTGTGGATGATAATCCATTTAGATTCCCATACTCAGCTACCTTATGATTTTTACCTTTTTTAATAAGGTTTGGCATATAAATAGGTTATTTTGGGCTTAAAATATATAAAAAGTTTCAGATTTTAACCTTATTATTCAATTAATAAAATAGAGTTAAAATAATTGCAACATTAATAGATGCATTGCTTCCATCTTCAAAATTCAAGCTTCATTGTTAAAGCCCATATTCAAAATCTGATCTATAAATAAATCACAACCTGATAATCACTAATTAATAAAATCTATTCTAGAGGGGCACTAGTGTAAAGAACTGTTTTCAGTTTATTGTTTAAGAATTAACCTTTGTCAGACTGTAGTGCTGACTTGGAAAATTTAATGTGAAAAAGCCAATGTCAATTAATAATAAACACATTGTAGTTATACCATCAATGTAGCAATGAACTTTTAAGCACACATTTCATTTCTACCTGTATATGAAAATTCTAACAGTCATTTATTGATAGATCTGCACACTGTTTAATTATATTTTTAATATATCATTAAAAACCATTAATACTTAGACAATCCCAATATCAATAACAATCAACAATTTCAAACTGTTGTCAGGGCAATCACCTTTTAACAATAAAGGTGGAATTCCACCTTTATTATTGGTCTAATTACACCTTTGTTATTGGTATAATATACTATATATATACATTAAAGATTGCAACTTGATTACAGACATTAAAGTATTGATACAAAAAAGTTGAAATAAACTTCTTTAGATAGATAAATATAACATATTGTGAAAGCCATTTAATAAATAGTCAATTATTGCATTACAAACTGCAATTATAAGTGTCTAATTGCACTTGAAGTATTACTTAAATAATAAGTGTAATAATAAATGGGTTTACAAATAACCATTAAAATCCATTTAACACTTAAATAATTCCAATATCAATAACAATCAACAATTTCAAACTGTTGTCAAGGCAATCTCTTTTTAACAATAAAGATGGAATCCCACCTTTATTAATTGTCTATATATATGTCACATTGCTTACACTACTACATGTATAAAAATGATTTACATTTGTTCTACTCTCACACTGTAAAATATAATATGATGAAACACATTTAAATTATTAATTACATGTGTCAATATTAAATAAATTATTTAAAAGCATTAGGCCAAATCTAGCAAAAACCCTTCAATCTGGATTAAAGTTTCTACTAATTAATATTGTTCAGCGCAATATAAAGAAAGTAATGCCAACTGTTTTATTTATTTCCTAAAATGTATTTAACCGTTATATTTTATATGCTATAAGTTTTTTACATGTATAATATATTCACTGCCATTCCATCAAAAAGTGAGAAGCTATTAAATAGATGTTTTTTGTACAGTGAGAGAATTAAAGGTTGTTTTTCTTTATATAAAATGAGATATATTTATGTTGATAGTGATGGATATATATATATATGTTAAAACGAAGATTTGCACGGGTTAAATATATAAAATACATATTTTGCGGGTTCATCCGTGTTAAAAACTTTTAATATCAATATACTGACGTTTCGACTTGGTCACACAAGCCATCCACAGAGTTATAAAAAGGTAGAAAGACGGTTGTAGAGGCGCTACAATCACTGGTTTGAATAAAACATTAAAAATCCCACCAATAGCAAAAATGTTAAATTTAAGAATGTTTTTTAAAGAAATCTTTCCAAATAGGAGGAAGTTTGCACGTATCATCTCGCTTATTGATACAATCTGGCCTTTTAAGTATCTCAATGGCTTCTCTGATTTTGCATTGGTAGAGATTATCACATCTGGATATGATCCTGGTACTAGAAAAATCTATTTTATGACCTGAATCTATAGTATGGAGTGAGAGTGCTGATGATGATGAGTGTTGTTTAACTGCATTAGCATGCTCATCTCTCCTAACACTGATGCGACGATTACTCATACCTATGTAAGAAGCTTTACAATTTTTACATGAGATTTGATAGACACCATGAGATTCAAGAGGGATTGAATCCTTAGGCTTGGTTATTATATTGCTGATCTTTTGATGAGCAGAAAATGCTGTATCTATATTATAGTGTTTTAATATACGTCCGATACTGTCTGTAGTTCCTTTTAAATATGGAACACAAATCCTAATAGCTGACTTATCATCTTTTTGTTTCCTATTTTGTCTATTTTGGGCTTGAAATAAGGCTTTTTTTTATAAATTTGTAATTATAACTATTTGCTAATAAAACACTATTAATATGATTTATTTCTTCTTTCAGATGTGTGTCATCTGAAAGGTTAATTGCTCTATTTAAAAGAGTTTTGGCTACAGAAACTATCTGAGTTGGGTGATGATGAGAATGGAAATGTAAATATCTGTCTGTGTGTGTATCCTTTCTGTAAATAGAAAAAGATAAACTATTTGGTGTTCTGGTGACTAGAACATCAAGAAAAGGGAGTTTTCCATCAGACTCTGTCTCCATTGTAAATTTAATATGAGGATGCATATTATTTAAATGTAAGAAAAAATCATCTAATGTATTTTTTCCATGTTGCCATATGACAAAAGTGTCATCTATGTATCTGAGCCAAATGAGAGGTTTTAAAGATGATGATTCTAAAGCACGAGTTTCTATATATTCCATGAATAAATCAGCTATTACTCCTGAGATAGGTGAGCCCATAGGAGTACCAAAAACTTGTCTGTAATGCTGTCCATTGTATACAAAATATGTATTTAAGAGACAATGTTTAATCAAAGCAATAATATGGTCTGGTAAATTGCAACGTTGTGAGATTATATTTAAAGGTTCATCAATTGGAATGTTTGTAAACAAAGACACGACATCAAAACTGACCAGTATGTCACTAGCATTAATTTTTAAACTTTTTAAAACAGAAATAAAATGAAGAGAGTTTTTAATATATGATTTAATAGATGGGATTGTAGGTTTCATGAAATCCGATAAGTATCTAGCTAAAATATGAGTTGGAGAACCTATTGCACTTACTATTGGACGAAGAGGGGTATCTGGTTTGTGAATTTTTGGAAGTCCATAAAATTTTGGACAGACACAAGATTTTTCATGAGGTATTATTTTATTTTTTATCTCTGTTTCAATAGGTGATTTATTAATAATAGCTTTTGTTGTTTTTTCCAAATATGTAGTATGATCTCTTTTTGATGTTCTAGTCACCAGAACACCAAATAGTTTATCTTTTTCTATTTACAGAAAGGATACACACACAGACAGATATTTACATTTCCATTCTCATCATCACCCAACTCAGATAGTTTCTGTAGCCAAAACTCTTTTAAATAGAGCAATTAACCTTTCAGATGACACACATCTGAAAGAAGAAATAAATCATATTAATAGTGTTTTATTAGCAAATAGTTATAATTACAAATTTATAAAAAAAGCCTTATTTCAAGCCCAAAATAGACAAAATAGGAAACAAAAAGATGATAAGTCAGCTATTAGGATTTGTGTTCCATATGTAAAAGGAACTACAGACAGTATCGGACGTATATTAAAACGCTATAATATAGATACAGCATTTTCTGCTCATCAAAAGATCAGCAATATAATAACCAAGCCTAAGGATTCAATCCCTCTTGAATCTCATGGTGTCTATCAAATCTCATGTAAAAATTGTAAAGCTTCTTACATAGGTATGAGTAATCGTCGCATCAGTGTTAGGAGAGATGAGCATGCTAATGCAGTTAAACAACACTCATCATCATCAGCACTCTCACTCCATACTATAGATTCAGGTCATAAAATAGATTTTTCTAGTACCAGGATCATATCCAGATGTGATAATCTCTACCAATGCAAAATCAGAGAAGCCATTGAGATACTTAAAAGGCCAGATTGTATCAATAAGCGAGATGATACGTGCAAACTTCCTCCTATTTGGAAAGATTTCTTTAAAAAACATTCTTAAATTTAACATTTTTGCTATTGGTGGGATTTTTAATGTTTTATTCAAACCAGTGATTGTAGCGCCTCTACAACCGTCTTTCTACCTTTTTATAACTCTGTGGATGGCTTGTGTGACCAAGTCGAAACGTCAGTATATTGATATTAAAAGTTTTTAACACGGATGAACCCGCAAAATATGTATTTTATATATATATAAAAGCATAGATAGTAGGAGATGTATTCTAAAATGTTACAACCTAATGATAGCATACACTCCTTATCAAAATATTATTATTTTTTTAATCACACCTATATATTCAATCTCCCTGGAGGCTCAAGGAATTTATAAGATTTCATGTAGTATTTGTAAGTCTTTTATGTGGGTATGAGCTATCATCGTATCATAATACAAGGGATAAACAATGCAGTGAGCAACATTCATCATCAGCAGCACCCTCAATCCATTCTATGAATTCACTTTACAATATTGATTTTTCTAAAACCCATACCCTATCCAGATGTAAAAAAACCTACACCAATGTAAAATGAAAGAACATTTTTTAAGATACTAAAAAGATCAAATTGTGTGACTAAATGTGATGACACATGCAAACTTCCTCATATTTGGAAATTTTTTTGAAAAATAAATTACTCTAAAATTTTTGAATTTTTTGTTTCTTTTTCAATTTTTTCAATAGTGTACGCCTGTTTTTTTTATATTTGTGCAAATTTAACAATTATGTGAACACTGTTTACAGCGCCTCTACAACTATCTTTATAGTCATTATTTACAGCACGTCTGCAATTATAAAGTATTGATTTCCCAAACAAGGGCTTGTGTGATCAAGCGGAAATATTGGGATACTTAATTAAAATGTTAAATGGACGAGCCCAAAAATATCTTTTATATATGCAATCTGTGAAAACATTCATATGAACATATATATAATATTATAAATCGATGTCTATTTCTTCGGAGTAATATACATAATCTTATAATTAAATATTAGTAAATACAGTATATTTTTTCTATCCTTTTCAAAAAATTTTGATGATTGTATTACTAATATTTAATTACAAGAATATATATATGTGAATATGTGAGATTCATTATCGGGATGTTTTTTCCTAATTATGTTTTTCTTCAATTAATTAAATTCTGCATATTTAATTTTAATCTAATAGATAATATTCTAGTTAATTTATATTATTATGTGTTAAAAAGAAAGTTTGATTTATTTTCTCTCAGGTAATTTAATTAAAGATTTATTTTTTATTTATATTAAAATTATATAAAATAAAACATGTTTATTACTGTATAAAAATAATTAAAAATAAATAAATTGTTTATTATAATCAGGAGTAAAACTATAGGAAACAGCCAAAACAATATTAAAAAGCAACAATTTAAATACATTTATGATAGAATTGTAATCACAATTATAACGGAAGAAATTAGTAATAGTAGAAAATGGACTTTACCTGGAGAATAGCAGAAGAGAATGAATTTCTTTGATGAAGATCTTGCATTACATCTTAGTAAGAAAACAACTTTAATTAAACTGTTATCTTTTTTATATTGATATAACAAACTTTCTCCTTTGGTTGAAACTATGTTCAGTTATGGACGAATTTATTATCATGTGTCTGTAAATATATACATATTAAAGCCAAATACAGGAATATCAACCTTACTTTAATGTTCTCTGGACAATCAGTAATATTTCTGATAGGTAATTAAGATTGAATTTACATAAAACTGAGAATGATACAAACATATATCCAAGCTAAAAGAAACTATGAAACCATGAATGTTTTATCATCTACTTAGGAAAAAAAATGTCCTTATACCCCTTGCCACTACTATCAATATTGACAAATAATGAATTTTATGATACTAACTTAAATCTTATAGGTACTATACATAAATGATTAATTTATTACTTAAAGGAGTTGATAAATATATTGTAACCTATAAAGAAAATGAAATCGAACAATTTTTCAACTATATAATCATCACTCTTTGATTCTCCCTAATTTATAGACCTTCTCTCTAACTTATAGAAATATTTCAAACAAAACTCTAACAAGTTCTGATTGTTGGACAAATATCTTCTACACAATATCTGGTTGGGTTGAGATTCTTACAGATAACAATAAGGACCATAAAGTAGATTAAGCTCAGTGGTCGGTTACATTTAAAGAATTAGCTACAGAGATATACAATTAAGACAAAGGAAGAAGTTAACTCCGATAGAACAAATTATTCCAAATAAAGCATATAATTTTGGGAAGGGATAACAACTCAATCATTCCCTCAAAAATAATTTAGAATACAGTAAATTTCCACCTTCATCTCAATCAAACTCTCTGAGCTATGAATATTTGCACTTTCAAAAGTATTCTTCAATAGACACTTATAATTAACAATCTCTAGGATATAGTTTAATATTATCTACTGATACGATTTGACTTCCTTTACATCTTGTAGAATAAAAAAAAATAATTCTTTCTTATAAGCCAAATAAAGATCTCGGGGTTTTCTTTCTGGTATTTTGTCAAATATTTTATTGGTATAGTATTGCAAGGCAAATGACTGACATTCTAGCAGGCTTTAAGAACATACACTTCCTAACAAGCTAATGCATCTGATTAATGTCATAATAATAGTCACATAGATTACCAAAGAAAATGCTTACTTTATTCAACAAATATATAATAAGAAAAATCATGTAAATAAATTTAGAATACTTATTTAGAGGCCTTTACCTAGAATGGCATTCAAATAATAAAAGGAAAAGGGTACATTTCATTTCCCCCTATTATCCTAAACAACACAGATAAAATACTTCATTTACAATATTTACATTCTGATAATAGGTTAATAATGTGCAGTCTGAATTATGAGTGGATATATCCATTGCAATACTTAAATGAACCATTGTCAATTTAAAATTTTAATTAAAACAAATTGATATCATTTTTTTTTATTAATTATTAGTAAATTTTGGATCATGAGAATTATAATTACCTGATTTGAAAAATATACATTTTATTTCATTTTGTGGGTTTGTGGAACCAAAGAGAAGAGTTTCACACAGAAAAATACTCAAAACTACATTTTAATAAATTTTAAAAATACATTTATTACATTAGACATAACAAAAAAGTTATTTACAGCACACTAATATAATCACAGCTTACACATCATAGCTACTGGATTCTTTCCATTTTAACTCTGAGGAGTTAATAATTTAAGTTCATTTTATTTCAAAACTATTGCTTCTTGGTTTTTAAAATTGCACAATAAACTTGTGATCATAAATGATTATGATTCCTGGCTAAATATTTATTTAAAATCACAATTTATTCTACTTCAACTAAGGCATTAAACAAACATTAATGAACTTGAAAATAATAGGTTATAATAGTTGGCTAGCTTGCACCATAAGCTAATTACCATTTTCCATAGATTTTACATCTTAGCACCTTTATGATATCTTACTATTAAACTCATATAATAAAATTATGAAGATTAACTTCAAGATAATTTATTGCTACTTCTAATTTAGCTGGCTAATATGATGATGGTGACTCATCATTACATTTCAACTACCTCATACTATATTAATTTTAAAACTTAGGATAAATAAAAACATTAATCAGAAGTCGCACATATGTTACTAGTTAACTTATTTAAAGTTCACATATTAATATTAAATTTAAAATTTATGGAACTTACAAACCCCTCGGCGAATTGCTCCATATGACGTCTATAAATAGCATTGTGTCTGTGTATTCCCATCATGCTATGCTGTAAATTGAGGAATTAAGTTATTAAATCTTGTGGATTTACTTGTATACTACTGGCAAAGCACAGTAGTACAATACGGATATTATTATGACCAACCAAAGCACTGAAAATTACTACCTCAATAACTAGCTATCATTGCTATAGCATTTATAAATACAACAGTCTACACCTTCTGTGGTGGACAATCTAGTCTTTTAAATAGCACATGAAGAACAATATCACTAATTAAGCTCCTTAGAGCAAGACAACCTGACTATACTATTGATGGCTCCCATGCTTATCTGTCAAGCATAAGTGAAGGTAAAGACATAGTCTTACAACCTAAGAAAAGGGAAAACACACCAAAGACAAATGATTCTTTCCATGGAATCTAACTAAATAAGCTATATAAAATATTTTGGAACACTGTCATCTCACCGCAAATACATATAATACTTGAAGATCATTTCCATCCCATAAACATCATAAATAGTATCTAGAGCTATAAAGCATATCTATTTTTCACACTGGCAAGATACAAATTTATCGCTAATGATAAAGATTAATAGCTTGTATGATCATTAAAATCCACACATTAAATAATATCTGAAACCCACAGGAAAGTATTAGTCAAAACGACTATAAACACATAAAATAGCATGGTAAATATTTGCATAAGATCAGGAATATGCACACGAACAATGAGCATAATAAATATTTATGAAAACAAGTCGACAGAATAATGCAATAGATATTATTAATTAAATGGTTAACACAATAAATTTGTTCTCAGATCAATTCAAAATCTATTTTTTTGCTACGAATGATATTAAGAAAGTTATTAAAACTTCGGATAAACACACTTGTAATGATTATTTGTCCCAAGTTATAAAGAATAGGTAATTTTAAATTTAAACTCTTTGCCAATATATTTAAAATTACGTGTGTGTAATAAAATCTCTACACACTTTATTATAAACTCATTGAGACAATTTCAGATGGTAAAGTAAGAAACATTGGCATGTAACATAAAGCATAAAATATATAACTATTATATTACTTTTTTTTTTAAAAAAAATACAAATTACAATAATAATGATGATGATAAATTCAGTTCATTAGTAAAGTTTTCTCAACAGTAGGCAGATAATTTACAGCACGAGGACTCATATCTTTAGCTATGGGAATAATATCGACGCATTAGTATTTTCAAACCAATATGTTTACTTATTTATTCTGTATAAAAAAACAACAACAATAATCTATAAATTCACTATGATAGTAGACAAGCACACGGATACAATATACTACTTTAAACATGAACAGGTCTGGATCCATTATATGGCACAATTTAATATTAACTAGCTAGTTTGAATATGACAATTTTGTACAATTCTTATTAAATTCTAGTAGTTATTTGCGGTTTCATTGAAAAAATATTTTAACAGTTTTTCCACTCTCTCCGAAGAAGCAGACGACAAAGCAACATCCCCGCCATAAATGAAATGATATGCCAGTCTTCATTAACAAATTTTTATTTTCATTTTAATTTTCAGAAAGCAGTATTCAATTTATTTAGGTTTTTTTTTTCATTTAGATATTTGTTGGTTGTTGTTTTTTTTTTGTTATAATTAAGATCGAACATTTACTTACATTATTTTAGTCTGGAACAAACAGTCTTAATATTTTTATTATTATTATTTTTAACTTGGTCTTAAATTTACTGCCATTAAAAATGTGATTTATTGGCATAAAATGACTGTTTATCATTTTCCATATGATTTCGATTATTATTAAGATTTTCATTTGTTGAAAATATCTAAAGTTATATGTTAAATTAAAAGTATTATCTTGGCACATTATTATAAAATTTAGATTCGTTTAGTTAGGAAAGCATAAAACTTGATACCTTAATAATTTCTCCTTCAGCAATGCATTGATGTGACGACTTTAAAGAACAAATATAATTTTTACTTGTTTTAAAAAACAAAAAGTAAAAACTAAAAGTTACACTGTTTTTTCTTTTTTTCTTTTCTTGTTAGGACAATCTCCGTGATGAAACTCTCACAATTCCCTCCAGTTCCATGCTCTTTTCTCCAGTATCAAAAAAACAACAATATCACATGTCCTCATTCTGTGTTTCAATTTCAAGTTTAATAATACTTAACGTGAATAAAGTTTTATTTTTTAAAAAAAAAATAATAATAATAATAAACATAAAATACATGTAATAATTTTACTAATTTTTTTTTCATATTTTGTTTGCTGTTTTTATCAAAAGTTAAGAATAATAAATATTTTATTTGCCAAGTTTATTATCTATTTTACTTTTAAAAGTTAATAAATAAACTGAATATTTTAATAAATAAAATTAAAGATCTAAAAAAGTCAACATATACAACCATGCATGCACACACATCTAAGAGTGTAAAACTGATCCTATTTAAGGCAAGCTTCTTTTAATAATCCCCTCCAACTTTAAATAACCCAACAAATTTTCAACACTAAAAATTAAAATATTTATTCAGCTAACTTTCTTTCTTTCTTTTAACTTTTGATAAAAATTTTACATTATAAACGTGCACTTAATTAATTAAATATAAATAGCAGTTATATACTTTTTAAATATCTTTTATTAGATAACTATTTAACTATAAATATATGAGATATTGCTTATTAGGTGAGAGCCTTTATCTATATATTAATTAAATGATATAGTTTTATGACTAGTTTATTACTTGTATTTTTATCTTTTATTTTCTTTTTATGGCTAAGTATTATATACTGCACTGATAAATGTCTTAATACAAACAGGTGGCATATCACATGGTTACAATATATTACAGCTATTTATAATTTATAATATCCCAAATTATTTCAACAAAACCTGTGTCTTATATATATATATAATCAATACAAGTCATATATCATGTGACTTGCTTTAAGCTTGTATTGCAGATATGAAATATAGGGAGCATGCCAATATCTCTAACAAGTTTTTATTGATAAGTGCCATAAGAGAAATCATTCAAAATCTCTATCTAGAATTATCTCTATCCTCAGACCGGTTTCCAGCTTTTGGCTCACATCAGTGAGGCACTAGGACATTCAGGAGAAAGATCCAAAATACCAACTCAAAAGCCAACAGTTATCTAATACATAACGATTAAGTAAAAAATCTGAACATTTTCAGATACCTAAATGTCTTTAAATCCAGCTATCTTACTTAAATAGCTATATGGGTCAGAAAACAGTTTAGCTTCACTGTATATTAATATATTTCAGAGGCTATTAATATATGATGAAGCTGAGCTGTTTTCAGACCCATATAACTATTTAAGTAGATAGTTGGATTTAAAAACATTTAGGTGTCTGAAAAAGTTCAGATTTTTTTATTTAATAGTTACATATTAGAAAAGTGCTGGCTTTTGAGTTGGGAATTTGGATCTAGTGTCTGAATGTCCTAGCACCTTGCTGAAATGAGCCAAAAGCTTGAAACTGGTCTGAGGATAGGGATAATTCTAGATAGACATTTTAATGGTTTCTCTTGTGTTACTTATCAATAAAAGCTTGTTATAGCTATGAGCACCATTATATATATATATAATATTTAAAAACAAGTATGTTATATATATTGTAATTTAATTAAAGAGTTCAAAAAAGATATTACCATACCTGAGTAGTCCATAGAATGATCATAAGTAAGGAGTTTATAATCAAGAATTATAAGTAAATTATTAACAACAAGTATTATAGCAATGTATTATATTGGAAATCACGTGAAGTGAGTACACTAGTAATTCAATAAAATATAACTCAGGTATACAGGCAGTAGATCTTATCCACTTTCATTTCTTGGTTTGATGTTAAGTGCATGTTTAAACAAATACTAAGTGAATATGGTCTAGCAGGGCGCCACTAGATTATCTGAATCTAGACATGGTTATATCTAATAACCTTTCACATGTACCGGGTTTGAATCCCCTTTTTGGTACTTTATTTCTAATAAAAATGGAAGATTTTGCTTTTTGAGCCATATCACTATACGCACTAATATTTAGGTAAAAGTAAAACATCTTTAAACCAAAGTGGAGTATACTAGACATAAATCACTTCTCAGATCTTAACATAACAAATGTGTTTCAATATTTTTATAAGTTTACTAGCTCAGATTATATATAACTAATTTAGGATGGCAATTCACTCATCCTTGCATGAAATAGATGACGGGATGTGGTTATAATAATACTAAGAAATCACTAAATATTATAAAATCAATATTTATTTATGGCCTTTAAACAGTTAAACAGCTCATTAATTAAAACGTTGATGACGATGATGATGATGATAATAATAACAATAATGACAAGGGTTTCAACTACAGCTCTAGGACTAAGCCTAAACATAAAACTAATTTTTATAAAGAAATTCATAATTATTGCTTAATTTTAGCATATTTACTTATATCTTAAATAACTAATATTCAACCATTGATGATGATGAATAATCACACTTAACAAAGACTACACTTAATGAAATATATACGCCTCGTTTAATAAAACAAACTAATATTTATTACTACATTTCTAACATATACATAAAAATTTCTAGATAAATATGAAAATTGACATGAATAATAATAATAATAATAATTGATTATATAACAATCCTCAGATTAATTTTAAGTTCTTCCCCCTTTCCCTTCAAATGTATTTTGTATTAAGTTGGACGTCACATTGACCATGATTTTCACTCCATGAGAAAAGTATTTCAAGAAAAAAAAAAATATTATCTGCTCATTAGCACACATACTTTAAAAATCCAACATGTAAATAGAATGTAAAAAAAAAATGTTAGTAGAATTGAAAGAGCAAGTTTTAGAAAAGAGTTTTAAATCATTATCTCCCCCCCGTTCTTCTACCTCTGAAATGCTATACTTAACTTGAAACAAAATAATCTAATATTCTAATACTACTCATTATTTCACATTCACTCGCAATTATACACATATAAAAATATCATTATGTATGTGCGTGTTTTATCCCATGATAACAAAATATTATTTAAAACCAAAATAATAATATATTAGTTAAAACTAAAATCATAATACCATAAAAAAAAATTGTTTTACACATTAATATTTTTCATAACTGTAAAATTAATAAACAAATAATTTTCATACATTCAAGATAATTTATGAAGCTCAAAGTTATTATTAGTAAGACATTCTTGTTTTTAATCGATCTGAATAGTCTTTAAAAGTTCTTTAAATAAAATATACCACTTTATTGCTAAAATGTTTATTAAGACTGATATCATAAAGAAAATAGATATAAAAAGTCATATTACCGATCTTTTGTTTGTGGCGAATTTCCAAGGGTTCAAACTTGTCTTGTATAATGTCTATATTTCTGCAGCTACTATTTCCGTTTTATGTGGGAACAATCTCTTTCTTGAGGTGTATAACTATTTGATGATGATGACTCTATTGAGGTTATTTGCTTTAGTGGACAATTTGGAAATCATTATATTAATTTTTCTTCTCTTCCTGTCAAGCATGTGGATGAAATACAGCAGTTGTTTTCCCATTTATAAATTTTCTTGAGTTTAAAATCAGTTGTTGTAACAATTAATTGGACTTGATGATTAATATTTATCAGTAGATTAATTCATCTTCTTTGAATGCAGGTGAATGCTTTCTTCCTTCTATTAAAAACATCTTATTTCTCTGGTCAGTTGAAAGGTGTAGAATATTATTTTAGACACATCTTTTCTTTCCTATGTGATGTGCAGCTTCCCCAGATGGTCCAGAACCGATGGGACATACATATAATTTTTCTAGCCAGACATTTCTTATATTTTCAGCATTCAATTGGATAGTTTAATAATCTGAATCATAAACAATAATCCTAATAATAATTCAAGACAGCTTTTTATATCCAATTTTTAGCTAACTTAACCAATCAGAGATAGCATCACTTGCTATTTTTGGACAAATTTGTTTTAATTAGATCTCTAATTTATTTTCAACTAAATTATTTTTCAACTGAAAAGTTTAATCCTTTTTCCAGACACTTTTGTTTAAAAAAAAAATAGACTCAATCCTTATTTCCTTTCTTTTCTTTTTTTTTCTTTTTTTTTAACATCCAGGTAACATTTCAAATCTTTGAGCTTCCTTCTTTAGATCTTGAGATAAGACAATTTCAAAATTAGAGCTCTGACCCATTATAAGCTTCCAAAGTGAAAAACAATTATTTACAAAAAAAAAATTGCTACAAAGATTGATATCTGATTAAACAGATTTCCTCTTTTAACAAACAATTGTACAAAAAAAATAATTTGACAGATTTAATACTTCCTTTTCTTTCAATATTTAGGAAATGTAAATTTTTGTATGTAATGTACACACATCCTTCATTCTTTCAAATCATTCATAAACTAACATTAAATAATATAATTGCTAGCTTAGTAATTATAACCCAATTATTTAATTAAATCTGTAACTTTTAAATCCCACTTATAATTAAAGAAAAGCAAAATAAAAGCATAGAATAAAATATTAGAATTGATCAAGCATAGGTTAGTTTTAAAGAAAGTTAAAATGTTTAATATTTGAAATATAAAACAATTAAATAATTTACACATACATTGCCTATATGTATGCATTATAACTTTGCTTTTTAACAGAAAAACTAAATATTAAATAGTTTAAATGTGTGTATTACCTTTCTATCAACACACAAACAAATAAAGCATATAATTGTTGACCCACTCTCTGTCTAAAGTTTTTAGAACTGGACCTTGTAGGGTTTGAACTTGGATGCCCTACAGCTTCTTTTATGGTTATATAAAATTGTGATGATGATTTTTGGTTTACCTTTTCTACATGCACATTACTATAAATTTATCTAGTGACTAAATTGTAATGGCACAACTTTCTCCCCCTTCGGATAAAATCATCAGCACTTTTGTTTTAACTATATTTTTAAAAAAAATCCTAACTAATAAATACACTAATAATAATAAACACTTATAATATATATATAAAAAAAAATTAACTACTGGTAAATATATTTTTCATTAGAAAACCTAAAAGTAATTTATTTGGAGATCTTTGCCAAGCTATTCTGCTGAAGTATAAGGGATCAAACTCCTAGCATTATAGGTTCCTTTGTTCCCCTCAAGAGCAGCAAGCATAAAGGCATTCTCTCCTATTTTCTTGGTAATTTGGAATGGCTTTTTCTTTTCAAATCATATTGTGGTCTGCATAAAATTGCACATGTACATCCAGTCCATTTTTAATATTTCCATTTTTCATCTTGACTGGATATTTATAAAACATATCCGGAGGATTTATTTTATATAACCTCCTCTTACAAACTCTATTTAGAAATATGGACTCTTGGTACCATACATAATATGCCTTGAAGTTTTTCAGAGAGATTGACTCTCTATACCATACATACTTTATTTTTAAACTTTCCAGAAAGATTGACTCCCTGTACCATATATAAGGCACTTTGAAGTTTCCCAGAGAGATTGACTTTCTATACCAGATATCATTCACATTTAAATCTTCCAGAGATATTGATTCTCCGGGCCATATACAATTTATTTTTAAATTTTCTAGAAAGGTTGACTCTTTGTACCATATATAAGGCACATTTAACTTTTCCAGAGCATTTAAATTTTTCAGAGAGATTGATTCTCTGTATGATACACACTGGACATTTACATTTTTCAGAGAGATAGGTTCTCTGTACCATATATAATGGACATTTAAACTCTTCAGAGAGATTGACTCTCTGTACCAGATATTATTCATTACATCTTCCAAAGAGGTTGATTCTCTGTGCCATGTATAATTTATTTTTAAACTCTCTAAAAAGGTTGACTCTTTGTACCAAATATAAGGCACACTTAAATTTAACAGAGCATTTAAATTTTTCAGAGAGATTGATTCTCTGTCTGATACACACTGGACATTTACATTTTTCAGAGAGATTGCCTCTCTGTACCAGATATAACTTATTTTTGACTTTTCCAGAGCAGTTGAATTTTTCAGAGAGATTTGGACATTTACATTTTTCAGAGAGATTGCCTCTCTATACCATATATAAGGTATCTCCAATCTATTTAAGAAGACAGATTTTTGAAACCACACATGCTGGTTAGTTACTAGATTGAGAACTACAGACTGTTGAAACTTTTGCTCTCTTTCTAAAATAACTGGTTTCATCTCCCTTATTGCCTCTCTTAAATCAATCATCTTATCGGATGCATGAAGTTTTTCCTCCAACTCTCTTTTCCCTCTTTTCACTTCATGATCTATCCCAATCTGCTCTTTGGTCATCATCTCATTTACTTTCTTTACTGGGAGATTTGGTATTATGGCTACTATTGGCCTTTCTACTTTTTGGAGCCTATTCTCTATCAGTGTATCTAACTTTACATTATTTTCTTTATTATCAGTGGTCGGACTATCCAGATTATCTTTTAAAACTGGTAAGCTCTGACTACCTTTCCGTTTTACAAGTCTAACATATTCACCCATCTCTCCTGCTCTATCTTCTAAAGAGGTTTCAGCATTATCTTCTAATCTCTGACTACCTTCTATTATACTTTCTGCACTCTTTTTGCTATCCTCTCTTAGACTTTCTATCCATCTTTTCACAGAACGACAAACCTTTTGTTCCAGACTTTCCTTATTTCTTTTGGATTTGTTATAATCTTCTTGTATATTTTGATACATACAATCTTTCATCAGTCTGGTCAATTTTATACCTGATAGTGCTTCCTTCTTTATTCGAATCTGAAACTCTTCAGTACTTGTTACTATCCCCTTTACTTTTACAGTAACTTCTAATCCCATTACAACCTCTCCATCCTCTTCTTTATAAAGATTATTAACTCCAGGAATTGAGGCTCTTTTCCCATGCTTCTCTATTTTATTTCCCAAAGCTATAGGAATTTTATTGTTGTTTTCAACAGAGCTATTGATATTTTCTTTTAATTCATCTTCACTCCTCTTATCCTCTTTTTTTAAACTTTCTACACTTTCTATGCCTTTTTTATCATCTCTTAAACTTTCTCTCCAGATTCTATTATCTTCTAGCATACTTTTAAGCATCTGCATTATTTTGTCCATGTCTGATGGTGCCATCTTTGCTGTCTGAGCCTGGCCCACTTCTGGCTTCTCATCTACCATTTCTGTACTTGAGGCCTTATTATTGCTACTGACTTTAGAGGCATTTTCCTCTATTTCCTCTTTTTTCAGGATAAAAATGATTACTGATCCCTGGGATTGGGACACCCTCCTCTTCCATACTATAATTTAGTTCACTCATGTTATAAAATTACATATATCCCATCTGTACTTCCCTGACCATCAAAAATCCACACATCTTCTCCCTGTCTGACACCTATTCTGACCAACTGACTGATTTGATTTTCACCTTATTATGCATTACAAATACAACAAAAAAAATTTTAATATCCTTATTTAATGAACTACACAACAATAATCTATATAGTGCATGTCTGTCTGTAATAGCCCAAATTATACATTCATCCATTCTCCCAGAAATCCGACAGATATTGACAGTCCACAGAATGACTAGCAGTTCACAATCTTGAGATAAATAAAAGAATTTATTCACAGCACTATAATCACACAATGCATCACGAGCACTCAGAAGATCATCCCAATTCGATCACTATTAACTACCACAACCCTTGATTGAATGAAACAAACTCTGTTGCAATAAAAGAAGTATTTCAAGTCTTAGGGGCTAAAGTAGATAAACTATGCCTTGCTCTCTCTCTCTTGTTGTCTTATGTGGCAAGTATCAAGGAATGCCCTGCTTATTATAGATTACTGAAAACTAAGCCTTGCTCTCTCTCTTGGAGACTTATAGGCTGATATCATGGCAGGACTACTGTTAACTGCTTCATGATAAAATAAAGATAACATATAAATTGGGTTGGAGCAGTGAATGGGTTTGATCATTCATAAGTTACACGAAATACACAGCATTCTCAAGGCAATGACAAAACTCTCCACTCATCATCAAAACTGCAATCTAACCAACCAAACTCCAACGATCAACCATCCAATCAAACCTCTAAAATCATAGACTTTTTACAAAATGAACTCCCCAAACACACATGAGACTACTATTCCATAATTCATCACTATTACTATGCCTATCCTATCTGGCAATAAATCATTTTAATGTTCCAAAACAAACAAAAAAAAATCTATTATTTATTTCACCTTTGTCTTAAGTTGTGATATTCATCTCTATTTTCAAAATTGATAAAAAAAAACTAAGCTGTTTTATGGCTGTACCCATTTTATCATCATCAATGAAAGATTAAATCATATTAAACATCATCATCTAAAATAAGACTGTTTGGCCAAGAAAATTTTGTAAGACAAAAAAAAATTTTTACTGAAAAAAAAAAATTTTACTAAAAAAAAAATTTCTCTATTTTTAACCACACATCTCCCATCATTCTATAGACTCTCTTTTTCAGGTATATGGTAAAATATCAGGCCCCAGTTGGGTGTCCATTGTAACATAATTAAAGAGTTCAAAAGATATTACCATACCTGAGCAAAGGAGTCCAAATATCAAGAATTATGGGGAAATTGTTAATAACCAGTATTATAACTCAGGTATATGGAAATCACGTGAAGTGAGTACACTAGTAATTCAATAAAATATAACTCAGGTATACAGGCAGTAGATCTTATCCACTTTCATTTCTTGGTTTGATGTTAAGTGCATGTTTAAACAAATACTAAGTGAATATGGTCTAGCAGGGCGCCACTAGATTATCTGAATCTAGACATGGTTATATCTAATAACCTTTCACATGTACCGGGTTTGAATCCCTTTTTGGTACTTTATTTCTAATAAAAATGGAAGATTTTGCTTTTTGAGCCATATCACTATACGCACTAATATTTAGGTAAAAGTAAAACATCTTTAAACCAAAGTGGAGTATATTAGACATAAATCACTTCTTAGATCTTAGCATAACAAATGTGTTTCAATATTTTTATAAGTTTACTAGCTCAGATTATATATAACTAATTTAGGATGGCAATTCACTCATCCTTGCATGAAATAGATGACAGGATGTGGTTATAATAATACTAAAAAATCACTAAATATTATAAAATCAATATTTATTTATGGCCTTTAAACAGTTAAACAGCTCATTAATTAAAACGTTGATGACGATGATGATGATGATAATAATAATAACAATAATGACAAGGGTTTCAACTACAGCTCTAGGACTAAGCCTAAACATAAAACTAATTTTTATAAAGAAATTCATAATTATTGCTTAATTTTAGCATATTTACTTATATCTTAAATAACTAATATTCAACCATTGATGATGATGAATAATCACACTTAACAAAGACTACACTTAATGAAATATATACGCCTCGTTTAATAAAACAAACTAATATTTATTACTACATTTCTAACATATACATAAAAATTTCTAGATAAATATGAAAATTGACATGAATAATAATAATAATAATAATTGATTATATAACAATCCTCAGATTAATTTTAAGTTCTTCCCCCTTTCCCTTCAAATGTATTTTGTATTAAGTTGGACGTCACATTGACCATGATTTTCACTCCATGAGAAAAGTATTTCAAGAAAAAAAAATATTATCTGCTCATTAGCACACATACTTTAAAAATCTAACATGTAAATAGAATGTAAAAAAAAAATGTTAGTAGAATTGAAAGAGCAAGTTTTAGAAAAGAGTTTTAAATCATTATCTCCCCCCTCTCTTCTACCTCTGAAATGCTATACTTAACTTGAAACAAAATAATCCAATATTCTAATACTACTCATTATTTCACATTCACTCACAATTATACACATATAAAATATCATTATGTATGTGCGTGTTTTATCCCATGATAACAAAATATTATTTAAAACCAAAATAATAATATATTAGTTAAAACTAAAATCATAATACCATAAAAAAAAATTGTTTTACACATTAATATTGTAAAATTAATAAACAAATAATTTTCATACATTCAAGATCATTTATGAAGCTCAAAGTTATTATTAGTAAGACATTCTTGTTTTTAATCGATCTGAATAGTCTTTAAAAGTTCTTTAAATAAAATATACCACTTTATTGCTAAAATGTTTATTAAGACTGATATCATAAAGAAAATAGATATAAAAAGTCATATTACCGATCTTTTGTTTGTGGCGAATTTCCAAGGGTTCAAACTTGTCTTGTATAATGTCTATATTTCTGCAGCTACCATTTCCGTTTTATGTGGGAACAATCTCTTTCTTGAGGTGTATAACTATTTGATGATGATGACTCTATTGAGGTTATTTGCTTTAGTGGACAATTTGGAAATCATTATATTAATTTTTTCTTCTCTTCCTGTCAAGCATGTGGATGAAATACAGCAGTTGTTTTCACATTTATAAATTTTCTTGAGTTTAAAATCAGTTGTTGTAACAATTAATTGGACTTGATGATTAATATTTATCAGTAGATTAATTCATCTTCTTTGAATGCAGGTGAATGCTTTCTTCCTTCTATTAAAAACATCTTATTTCTCTGGTCAGTTGAAAGGTGTAGAATATTATTTTAGACACATCTTTTCTTTCCTATGTGATGTGCAGCTTCCCCAGATGGTCCAGAACTGATGGGACATACATATAATTTTTCTAGCCAGACATTTCTTATATTTTCAGCATTCAATTGGATAGTTTAATAATCTGAATCATAAACAATAATCATAATAATAATTCAAGACAGCTTTTTATATCCAATTTTTAGCTAACTTAACCAATCAGAGATAGCATCACTTGCTATTTTTGGACAAATTTGTTTTAATTAGATCTCTAATTTATTTTCAACTAAATTATTTTTCAACTGAAAAGTTTAATCCTTTTTCCAGACACTTTTGTTTAAAAAAAAAATAGACTCAATCCTTATTTCCTTTCTTTTCTTTTTTTTCTCTTTTTAACATCCAGGTAACATTTCAAATCTTTGAGCTTCCTTCTTTAGATCTTGAGATAAGACAATTTCAAAATTAGAGCTCTGACCCATTATAAGCTTCCAAAGTGAAAAACAATTATTTACAAAAAAAATTGCTACAAAGATTGATATCTGATTAAACAGATTTCCTCTTTTAACAAACAATTGTACAAAAAAAAATAATTTGACAGATTTAATACTTCCTTTTCTTTCAATATTTAGGAAATGTAAATTTTTGTATGTAATGTACACACATCCTTCATTCTTTCAAATCATTCATAAACTAACATTAAATAATATAATTGCTAGCTTAGTAATTATAACCCAATTATTTAATTAAATCTGTAACTTTTAAATCCCACTTATAATTAAAGAAAAGCAAAATAAAAGCATAGAATAAAATATTAGAATTGATCAAGCATAGGTTAGTTTTAAAGAAAGTTAAAATGTTTAATATTTGAAATATAAAACAATTAAATAATTTACACATACATTGCCTATATGTATGCATTATAACTTTGCTTTTTAACAGAAAAACTAAATATTAAATAGTTTAAATGTGTGTATTACCTTTCTATCAACACACAAACAAATAAAGCATATAATTGTTGACCCACTCTCTGTCTAAAGTTTTTAGAACTGGACCTTGTAGGGTTTGAACTTGGATGCCCTACAGCTTCTTTTATGGTTATATAAAATTGTGATGATGATTTTTGGTTTACCTTTTCTACATGCACATTACTATAAATTTATCTAGTGACTAAATTGTAATGGCACAATATATATATATATATAATATTTAAAAACAAGTATGTTATCTATACTGAATTTAATGTAATTAGAAGGGATTTGAAGTCAGATTATCAAGCTCTCTATAGCTATACATTCCATCTTATACAACCTATACACATGACCACATAGATGTGAAAAGATAGATTATCTCCAATATAAGTATTTTGTACTAAACCAACATTCATAAGTTGGTCTAGATCATCATCTCCTATATATATATATATATAATCAGTGCTCAGTTTATAGTATTATAGCAAATCTTCAAACTTTAAATGACAGGTGTCAGCCTTCTCTATCCTCCAAATCTTTAGCCATCTATACCAAAGAAAATCTGATAATGGAATGCTCAGAACTTTATTGATGTCAAATATTAGTGTCAAACCCATGTTGGCCTTAAGTCATTTTGACTGCTCATGTATAGGATCTTTATATATCCATTCAAATACACAGAAGTGAGATGGGTAGAATACATCCTGAATATGTAATATTTAATTACAAGTACTTTGTCTACACTGAACTTAATGTAATTAGAAGGGATATTCAGTCTGTTTTCTGCTCATCCCTCTTCTCTGTATTTAAATGGACATATTAGGGTCCTACATGAGAGAGGTCAGAGTGACTTAAGGTCAACATAGGTATATCTATAATATTGACATCAAAATGAGCTTTGAGCATTCCATAGTCAGATTATCAGTGGTATGGAGGTTTGAAGGGTTGAAGAATGGAAAACATTATAACTTGCCCATTAATGTTAAAAGATTTTGTATCTAAATATAAACTGAACTCTTATTGTATATATATATAAGAAAAATAATAAATTTAATGGTATATATATATAAGAAAAATAATAAATTTAATGGTAATAAACTATTAAAAAGTCTTTAAATCTGCAGAAGTACTTTTGTTTATTTTTTTAAACCTGCCTCAATAGCCATTAAATTCAAAGAAAAAAAACAAACAAAAAAAAAAAACAGAAGCAAACATCATCAAGTCAAATCCCATGAATTCCATATTTTAATGTTAGCAGCTGATCTATTTATTAAATGCATAGACAAGCTACTAACATTAAAATACAGGATTTGTGAGATTTGAATTAATGATGTTTGCTTCAGCTTTGTTTTTTTTTTTAATTTAATGGCCATAGAGGCAGGTTAAAAAAATTAACTGAAAGTTTCTGGCTTGTGGCTTTCATCAGTGAGGAGCTTTTGATCTGAAAGCAGTGCACCTAGATCTTAGGATCTAATGCAAACTTCCAGCAACCACCTTTTATCTCTACTTAACTATAAATCTATGAGAGTGAAATTGAAAACCCAAAAATATTTTCAATCTAAGCTCAATAGCTTATATAGTCATATGGGTCTAAACTCAGTTCAGCATCCATACATTTTACTGTCTTTGGCTCTTAAACAACCATTGCCACCACTATCCTGTTAGGCAGGATGGGTGTTAAATTATTAAGCATCACATGATCACCATCTCTTAAACTAACACATAATTGTTTATAAACAAGGCAAAACTCTCCATACAGTACTCTCAGATCCAAAGTTTCCTCACTGATGAAGGCTACAAGCCATAAACTAGTCTGGGGTATTGGATGAGTAGGCATTAGATAGGGATTCTATGCATAATATCCATTAATTACTCTGGTTGGCACAGGGTGGCGCTACTGTATGGAGAGTTTTGCCTTGTTTATAAACAATTGTGTGCTAGTATAAGAGATGGTGATTATGTGATGCTTAATTGTTATAGTGGAGATTTTTTATATTTTTTACATGTATGTGGTCACATGTATTTGTTGTATAATATGGAGTGGATAGCTATAGGGAGCTTGAAAATCTGAGTTCAAATCCATATATATATATATCTGAACTGATATCAGACCCATATAGCTATCTAGTTTGATAGGCTGAGTTTGAAGACATTTAGGTGTCTAAAAAATTCATGCTTGCAAACTGATAGAAATGTTTTGCATAAACGCTTGGAGTTAATATTTAGGTCTAGTTTCTAACTTCTATCCCTCACTGATGAGATCAAATCAGCTTGAAATCAGCTGATCTGAGGGTGGAGCAAAATAAAAGAGACAGTGAATATTGACTCTGACATTTATGTAAACAAATATGCTTGTTTGGAGGTCTTGGTAAAGCTCCATCTATTGATCATTAATACAAGCGATAGCAGGTTTTTACGTATATAAAACGTGTTTGTTTTTCATAAATGTACCTTTAAAGTTTTCTTGCAATGATATAGATTGCAGAAGCTTTCACTATGTGGAGAATCTGAACTGATGTCAGACCCATATAGCTATCTAGTTTGATAGGCTGAGTTTGAAGACATTTAGGTGTCTAAAAAATTCATGCTTGCAAACTGATAGAAACGTTTTGCATAAACGCTTGGAGTTAATATTTAGGTCTAGTTTCTAACTTCTATCCCTCACTGATAAGAGCAAATCAGCTTGAAATCAGCTGATCTGAGGATGGAACAAAATGAAAGAGACAGTGAATATTGACTCTGATGTTTATGTAAACAAATACGCTTGTTTGGAGGTCATGGTAAAGCTCCATCTATTGATCATTAATACAAGCGATAGCAGGTTTTTACGTATATAAAACTTGTTTTTGTTTTTCATATATATATATATATAATCTATTCATTCAATGTACTGAATACTTTCTATATAAGTAATTAGAGGGATTAGAATTTAAGATTTTTCAATCAATAATCATCCTCCATTTAGCACATGTGACAACATGCATGTGAAATATACTTTTTTTGAAAGTATGTGATCATGTGTGTTGGCACAATATTCAAATATTGGGGATCATCTATCTTTTTCACATGTATATCATCATGTATGTTGACATAAAATATGTATATTATGGAACATCTATCTTTTTACATGTATATGGTCATGGGAGCCATTGTTTAAGGTAAAGTGGATGATGAATATAGACTAGAAAATTCTAAGTTAAAGTTTATATATATATATATGGGTGATTTTTCATGTACATTATATAGTCATTAGAATATTAACCCAAATGCTGAAATGCTATTAGTTGGTAATTAAAATTTTCTGATATTTTAGGTAATTATTATTAATAATATATGAAAAATAGGCATGCATTTTTAATAATATTCTAAGAAATTTAATTAATGATTCTTTAAGCTTAATGTTGTAGCTATTATGAAATAGTGAGAATTATTTCAATCTTAAGTATGTTATACTATTAACCTTTTTATTTTAAAATTGTCTTTTAATTTTCATTGGCCAAGTGAATTAAAGTTTTACAACTTTTGATCGGTCAATTAACAAACTCAGCCATAAAAATATATTCATCTTTTAATATTATATTCATTTTAGTTTCATTTGTAAAAAGTATATTAATAATTTGTCAGATTATGAAAGTGAATGAAAGTTTTTTTCAAAAATAAATTTCTATTTATAATTATAAAAATATTTGATAGTGAAAGTCCTAAAAAAAGTTTGTAACAAATTAGAAAGTGTTGCTGACATTATTGAGTTTTTTATCAATTTACATTAGTGTAAAAGTAAAGAATTTTTTACTAAAATCTTATTATTTTGTAAAATAATTTCATTTTCTGCATACTTTACCAAAATACATTATAATATGTAAATAAATGCCAGCAAAAATACTCTAAATTATTCATTTCTGTTTAAAAATGAAATAAACAGCTTGGGTGATGAAAATTGTGACAGGTGTCAAAATTATTTTTAGCGCTGGCTTCATTTTCAATTTACATTCATGTAAAATTATGCAATTTTTTACAAAAATCTTACTATTTTTCTAAAATAACTATATTTTCAGCATATTTTATCTAAATAATTCATAATATGTACAAAAAATAATAAAAAATGATTGAAGGATATTAATTTTCATTTTCAAAGTCAAAACAGATGTTGGAGGGTGAAAATTATTGAGACGCTTTTCCACTGTCCAAAATGTGAACCACCCAATCAGCATCAAAAAGCCTGCCTTCTCCCTTTGTTGTAGATTTTTAAGTCAATATTATTGATTTTTTACTTGTAAAATAATTCTAGAGAGGAGCATCTTACGGTGCATTTTAAGCTTTAAAATAATAAAAACACAGCCATAGCTAAAAAATTGACGGTTTCCGATCGACTTGAAGCCGTGGCCATCCTGATATGGTAATTTCTCAGAAGGGATTAAATTTTGTGGCTTTTTTCTTGCTCTACACTTTCTATTATTTATTTATTTATTTTCATAATGACATCCTCTTGAATCTTTTTTCACATTGGATTGAGCAAAAATGGGAAATCTTTCATTGAGCAAAGGCTGTGCTTAAATAAACAATTTTTTTCTAAATATTCCTTTGCACCCAATACTTTAACTATTATGTAAAAATAATACAAAATATGTACACACATATGAATATTTCATATATATATATATATAATATTCAAATTTATATATATATTAAATGCAGTAATATTCATATAAATTTAACTTATTTTATTAGAAGTGCTTTCGACTATATTCATTGTAGTCTTTGTCACCTATATAATGTTGAATAATTAAAATTCATTTAAGTTCTTAATTTATTACACATTTATATACATAACCATTAGACACCAGTCAGCACTTAGACAATCCCAATATAGATAACAATAAACAATTTCAATCTATTGTCATATCAACCTCCTTTTAACAATAAAGGCAGATTTCCACTTGACAATAGTTTGAAATTGTTGATTTTTATCTATACTGAGATTGTCTCAGTGTTGACTAATTTCTAATGATTACTTACAAATCCATTTGGCCTTAAACATTATTATACTTAATATATATATATATATTTCAAAGGATATATTTTCATTACATAATTAATATTCAAATAGAAGTATAAGCATAGGGAATATTTGTTACCCCATTAGAGATACCATTATGTTTCAGTTGTATGAGTCTTATAATGATACTTCCAGTAATTTACATAATGTATTATATATTATTTAAGATAATTTTTTTTTTTTTAAAAAAGATAAATTATTTATTATTCTTATATCTTCTCTTTTACTTTTTTGCATTAGAGTGTATATGTGGAGTTTTATAAAAAGTAATATATATGAATAATTTATTTATTTTAAAACTTTTCAATTAGGTGATTAAATTGTACATACTTTCTTAATCTAATGCCTACAGAATTGCTCCAAGAAATATCCTTTGCTTTAACAATTTATTTTTATATTAGTAACATTATTACATTTGTTAAGTATAACATCTAACCCTTATATATTAAACACGTTCACTGTATCTAAAACTACTTATTAACAGACATGTCCAAATATATTAATAAGATAATTCACAAGTTATATTCCCCCAAAAATAATTTAAATTAATTTGCAAATATTTTCTGCTTTTGTCATATCAGTGCTAATCTACTTTAATAAATAAAACTGACTTTAGATTTATCAATTACACTGGGCAACAATTTTTTTTTCATTTTTTGTTGCATGAGGTTTTAGAACTTTTTTTATATATTTCTGCATTGCTGATTCCAAATCTGAAATCCATTTTTTTGGTGCATGCCCTAGTTTTTATGCAATTTTAATTTCTTTTTGTTACAGTTAATGGCATGCATTGGTTTTCAAATTTGAGTTAAAGGGCAACGACTCTTGGATTAAATATAACCTCAAGGCAATTAATGTTTTACAAACATCACTTTTACTTAATTGTAGTTATTTTTAAATGTAAAAAATTATCTGATAAAAACACCCTCTTATTTTGTTTTTAGATTGAATCATGGCTTCTTTGAGTAGGTGTAAATAGAAGAATTGTCCTGAAACCTTCTGTTATATATGTGGCTGTTACCCACTTCAACATCAAAGGTGCAATATTTCATCATTTGTGACATCTGCATATATTGCGTAATTTCAAGTTCTCCTTGGCCATCAAGACAAGAATTGGCTCCTCATATTGTGTGTCATAATTGTGAGGAAATGCTTTGTGACTGGACAAAAGGAAAATTCAAAGGAATGTCTTTTGGTATTCCCATGGTTTGGCATGAACCTAAGAACCACAGCAGTGACTGTTACTTCTGTCTCATCCATACAAAGGGCATTGGCAAAAAAATGCCATATGATTACATATCCTAATATTCCTTCAGCAATATGATCTATCCCATATTCTGAGACACACCCAGTTCCAGTTTTCCATGGTTTTATTTCTTCTAAGGACAAGGAAAGTAAACACAATGAACAAGTGTATTTTAATAAGATGAATGAGGAAATGGTAGTAGAATATGAAGGGTCTTCTTCTGATACCAAGCAATCATTAATCTGTTAGCAATTTTGCCAACTCAAATTGAATGACTTAGTAAGAGATTTGAGCCTATCAAACAAAGCATCTGAGTTATTAGCCTCCAGGCTTCAAGAAAAGAATGTATACTTCACTAGTCAGGTATAGTATCCCATTTCAGAAAGCATGAACAAATTTTTGCGGACTTTTTTCCAAAAACAAACACTTTGTTTACTGTCATGATAAACAGAAATATGATGGCAGATTACTGCTGGATCATCAAACAAGTTTGACCTAAACAAGTACCCAAACACAAGAGCTACAAATGCAAATTTTTGCCTGAATAGAATTTAAATAAGTTTTGCATAAATTTTATGATTAAAATAAAAATTTAATGTGTTCTATCTTGAACTTGTAGACAAATTCTGTTGCAATCATATCTTTTAATGTACTAATGTATTTACTGCATTATATAAATTATTATATTTTCACTAAACATCAGATGATCACCATCTCTTTTGCTAGCACATAACTGTTATTAAACAGGCAAAACTCTCCATACAGTAGTGCCACCCTGTGCCAACCATAATAATCAATGGATACCAGAAGGTCTTCTAGCATCCATTGATTACTCTGGTTGGCAAAGGGTGTCACTACTGTATAAAGAAATTTGCCTATTTAATATTATATTTTCACAAAGATGATGCCCAAGAAGACATTCTACTTCATTATGTTAAACTAAATGCTGAAAATTTTACAATAATATGAAAACCTAAATCTTGACTTGCAAAAAAATTGTAGCATACAGAAAAAAAACTAATGTCAGATTTGAGATCAGGCCACTTGAATTAAGTAACATCAAGTGTTTATGTGGGTGCAACAAAAATTATGTTTCCCAGTTTTATTGATACACAAAAGAAGTTGAAAGTTTTTATTTGTAGTGGTTTTTGTTTTTATAATAATCAAGACAGTTTATAGCTTCAAATATTAATTTAGACAAAAATCCAATGATTTCGATAAATACATGAATTATTAAATGCTTACCAATTTTTTTAAACTGACAATATAAATCTATTAATATAACAAACAAGTTCCCAATGCATTATTAAGTTAATTCACAAATTAGATTGCCAAAGAATCATTTCTTTGAATTTGGAAGTAATAGATGCCTTTTATGATATTAATGCCAATCCAATTTGTGATAAAACAGTCTTCTTATATGACAATAAATCAAGCTACTGATATTCAAAAAGAATAAAACATTTTGCCTTGTTTCCCCCAAAATAAGATTCAACCCAAAAATAGGCTCTAACATGATTTTTCAGGATGCTTATAATATAAGCTTTATTCCAAATATAAGCTTCAGTTAAGTTCATCAGCCCATTAAAATATATGATGGACACATTATATTATAAAGGTATGAATGTATAAATAAAACAGGCAAAACTCACTACATATATTACCACACACAGCAAGCTGGATGCCAGAAGGCTTGTGCATAAAATCCCCATCTAAAGCCTACTCATCCAATATTCCCAGACTAGTTTCTGGCTTATGGCCTTCGTCAGCGAGGAGCCTTGGATCTGAGAGCACAGCATCTAGATCTTAGGATCTAATGCAACCCTAGTAGTCACTGGATGGGGATTTTATGCACAAGCCTTCTGGCATCCATTGATTACTTTAGCTTGCTGTGTGTGGCAATATATATAGTGAGTTTTGCCTGTTTTAACAACAGTTATACATAAACATAAGAGAAGATGGTCATGTGATGTTTAACGTATAAATAAATAATATTATTGACAACAATGTTTTAAATAAAAAATACATATATTATGGTTCTTTTGTATTTTCTTGTCAATCATTTTCGACAAACATAATTCTACCCTTATATGGAAAAACATTGTATCTACCACAAATCAGTATATAAGACAATTTATAATTTCATTTATATATATATTAGGCACTTATTTATATTTAATACTTAATATTTAGAATATGTTTCATTTTGTTTTAGATTTCCATCATGGTAGCTTTTAAATATTCAAGATAAAAGAAAAATCAGTTTGATTTCTTAAACATGTTTTTCCTTCTAAAAGATTATAAATAATGGAAGTGATTTTAATAATCAACACTTAGTTTAAGTTAAATTATCAATCTTTGTCCTAAAGAATTTTTTTTTAAAAAAATACAAAAAAAATTTTCTGAATTTTTGTGCTAGTATTTTTTTGTTGTTGTTGTTGCTTTTCTGTGGACAAACAATTCTCGGCTGTAATCATCATTTTGTTACCATTCTCATCTCGGAAAGTCTTCAATTAACATTTGATTTAATGGTAAATTTAAATGGAATAATATTTTGATTGCAAGATAAATTGAGTGCAAAGATAAATTGCTATTTCTGCTAGTGCAAGAAAGAAATGGAGGGGGGTGCTCTGGGAGTAAGAATCTTCCAGTTTTCTGTAAACAGAAATACTTGAATAAATGCACATTTTTGTACTTCAATAAATATAGACATTTGTTCAGGAAAATATAAGACATCATCTGAAAATAAGCCCCATGGTAAATTTTAAAGCAATAATTAATATAAGGCCCAGTCTTATTTTTAGGAAACACAGTAATAGCAGAAATATTTGTTCTTATATTAATCAAATCAACATATAGTTTAAAATATTAAGGTACATAAAATTTTAATGATCTTAAGGATTATGTAACTAATTTTATGGCTTATTAAAAATATGCTGAGATTCTAAACCTATTCAAGAAAAAAAATTGTGGAATTTCTATGCCATTTATTCTGACTTATTTTTCCATGAGTAGATTTATATTAACAGCATTGCATATTTGATAAGCCATTAGATTAATTACATATTTATTAAAATCATTAAAATTTCATCTAAATTACTAATTGAAACTATAAGCTGGTTTGATTAATATAGAAACACAAACTGCTGTTAATAAAAAAGATTTAGCCCTTTTGAACAGCAATGCTTCATTTATTACTATCATCATCATCATCAACCATTATCAATCCACTGCAGGATGAAGGTCTCACCAAGTTTAATCCATCTTCTCTGATCTTTAGCTTCTCTTCTCCACATCACCCCTGCACACCTCATTTCATCCATCCATCTCACATGTAGTCTCTTTCTGGGTCTTTTACAATCTCTTGGAATCCAGTTTAAAATTTCAATTGTCAATCTATTATCATCTCTTCTAGCAATATGTCCAGCCCAACTCCACTTCAATCTTTTAATTTTTTCAATGAGATCAGTAACACCTGTTTGTTCTCTTACCCATTTATTGCATTTTCGATCTCTTCTTGTCACTCCCAACATACATTTCTCCATACTTCTTTGAGTGGTCTGAAGTCTCTGTATTGTTTTTCTATTAAGTGTCCAAGTCTCAGATCCATAAGTAAGAACTATATAAGACATTAAAAGTCACTTTTATCTGGCAAAATCCATTGGCATTGTTGTAACAACAGGTGTGCATTATTTATGACATCATTTATACTATTATTTGGTAATCTATTTTGTAAACTTGTTTGCTCCATGAATAGGATCTATTCTCAGCATTTTATATTTTATAAGCCTTAAAATTATTCACGTGCTCATTAAAATCATTAGAATTTCATTTATTTAAAACTTTAAAATGAATTGACTAATATAAAACCAAAAATCACCTCTAATAGAAAGTTTCAATCTTTTTAAATATTAATGCTTGAAATTCAGTTTTATCAGGTCAAATAGATTTTTATTGGCGTTATAAAGGAAGACAATTATTTAAAAGTTCATTTGAATGATTTTTGGGAATCCAACTCTTGAATTATTAGAACTTGTTTGTTCTGCAAATAGGTTTATATTCTTAGTATATTAAGTAATAATCTGTAGATTTATACTTTACATTTGTCTAAATATGATAATATAAATCATGATATCACACTTACGACATAAAGCTGTAACAGCAAAGAAAAAAATAAATTAAATGGCTGAGCGCTTTGATACGTCTATATCAACTAATACACCTATATCAACTAATAGGATTATTAACAACACTAAAGACACTGTAGCTTCTGAACAGACCCCACAGGCCATGTACAGAGTGGCATGCCCTCATAATGGATGCAAAGCTTTATACTATGGTGAAATAAGAGCCACCATAGCTATTAGGATGTCACAACATATGTATAGATGTAAAAAGTCACATACTAATCCAGAATGGACTTCAATTTTTGTTCAACATCAAAAAGAATCAGGACATGTGTTCGAGCCTGCATCTGCAAAATTGGTTTGTACTGAGAGGCATGATGTTAAGCGAAAGGTAAAGGAGATTTACTTTATTGCAGAGGACTTCTTTGCCATTAATCGTAAAGAAGCATGTTTTGCTATTTCAAAAAGATGGTCTTAAGGACTCATTTGCATAGAATTTGCATATTGTATTTATATAATGATTTAAAAAACAAGTCATAACAGGCTATGATTATTAGAAGTACATCTTCTTGAAAGCGCTCAGCCATTTAAATTATTTTTGTATTTATTGTTACAGCTTTACGTCGTAAGTGTGATAGCACGATTTATATTGTTATTCTTAATATATGTATATTTGATAACTTAGAAAATTATTTTCTTGCTCATTAAAATTGTCAAAGTACTGTACCTAATCCATAATTCAGCACTAATTCAAAGACAACAATTTACTTCTGTAATTTCATTTTATTTACATAATTACTTTGCTAAT
The DNA here is from genome assembly GCA_028023455.1 of Epiperipatus broadwayi. NCBI lineage: Eukaryota > Metazoa > Onychophora > Udeonychophora > Euonychophora > Peripatidae > Epiperipatus > Epiperipatus broadwayi. Next base: position 87,321 of record JAQFVV010000278.1, read on the forward strand.
TGTTTACTAGTAACTAGTTGTTAGTGGACACACCCACCCACCCACACACACACACACACATATATATATATATATATATATATATATATAAAGCTATAAATATTTTTATTTTTTTTAATACAACTACAATTTTATATACTTGGAAATTAGATGTAATATAGAAAATGGGTGGAACCTATCTACAATTGTGTATTTCTAAATCAGAATTTAAATATGGCAGAAGGTCTGTATTATTGATAATATTATTATTGCTCCAAATACAAATTAAATGTACTTCTTTTTTTTAAATGAAATTATATTAATTTGGGATTGTTGTGTAATATAAGTTTATGTGTTTGTTCTTTCTGTTAATTGCATTAGTATATGGAATTTGTCTTCTGTATTTAGTATTAATATATTAAACTACTGAACATGTTATCATCACTATTTCCTATGCTTACACAAGCTGATATGACATAAGAAAAACCATACATTAGAGACACCCAGTAGAAGCCAGAGTAATCAATGGAAGCAAAAAGGTTTGTGCATAAAATCTCTGTCTAGTGCCTATTCGTCCAATATCTCTAGATTAGTTTCTAGTTTGTGGCTTTCATCAGTTAAAAGCCTTGCATCGGAGAGTACTGCATCTAGATCTGGGGATATTGGATTAGCATTTGACAGAGATTTTATGCACAAATCTTCTATCATCCACTGATTACTCTGGCTTGTATTGGGTGGCACTATTGTATGGTGAGTTTTACCTCTGACCTAATATATTAAAGTAGTAGTGTATTTGTATTAATATATAAGTATTATGTTAATATAGTAACATAATAATGCATTATGTTCTAATGTAAACTTACTTTGTATTATCTGTTAATATAGTTATAAATTTTTAATATCTAAATAATAAATTAATTTAGAAATAAAACAATATGGCTGCTCATTTGATTTTGATGTCTGACTGACATAATAATAATATGACATCATGCTAGCCAGTTTGAAGATTTTACTATAATACAATATTATTTTTTGTTTATAATCATCACTTTAGCAGACATGTGAACAAGCCAGATTTACATGAGATTTTAACCTCATTGGTACGAAAAACTTGGTAATTATTGACCAATCATTATTGGATGACTAGCAAAAGAGCTGAGACCTCATTAACTGTTAAAAAATCGTAACAGTTTATGAGTGGATTCAAACATTAGATTATTAATCATGGCAAGCAGATAAATTAAATATTTACAAGCTGTTTGATTTTAAAAAATGAATCTGTAACCTCTACTACATAATATCAATAAACACATAGACATATATATATAATTGTTTTAATATATATATATATATTGAAATAAATACATTGCACAGACTTAAACCTGCATTTATATATGTAATATAAGCGGGATTCGAACTCAGACATTCACACGACCCACTACTCTCAGTGCCATCTCATATTGATGGCCCACCTGATCACACATTATTTATCTTTTCAACATGTGTGTGGTCAGGTGGGCCAGCAATATGAGAAGGCACTGAGAGTAGTGAGTCATGTGAAAGTCTGAGTTCGAATCCTGCCTATATTACATATATTGAAATATTATATTGAAGCAGCAAAACACTATAATAATTTGTAATAAGAATGAAATAATACTTGAATGATAATCAAATATGTTCACTGGCTAACAAAAGTGTTTTTTTTTTCATTTTATTTAATTGAAGACTCTTGTATAAATAAATTTATTAACCAAGGTAAAAATTAAATCACGTGAACGTATATTATTATTAGGCAAATTTAATTAGCAAATATGAAGTAAATAATTAACATATAAATTTTACATACAAACGAAACAAATTCATAATTAAAATAAAGATATTCAAAAGGTTAATGAATGTCATTTAAAAAGAAATTGAAAAAAAGAAAAAAACAGTAAAAAATACTTAGTTTTAATTAATGTAGAAAACTAATTAACTTTATATTTATTTACAAATTAATTTTTTATAATTTTCAAAAAAGATCGCCTTTTTAATTTTAAAACATAACTTTTTTATTTTATCAATTTCCAATTAAATTGATTTTTTTATTTGTTTTCAGAATTGTTTAATTTATTTTTATAAATAGATGTACTTTCTGTTTTGTTTTATCTTCTTCAAAAATTTTATTGAAAAATAAAAAAAAAATCAATAGTTATAAAAATGTAAAATATATAAATAAAATTAACAATTTTTATACTTATTTATTTCTGTGTTTTAATTTTAACAGACACAATAAAATCCATATAGATTTTATAAGAAATAATATGAGTTGAAATAAAAGAGTAAAAACTTTTTTATTTTTAAAAAAATAAAAGGCAACATTATAGAAACATCAGTGCGTATATATATATATATTGCACCGGACACCCTACATGAGTAAGAACATCAGTCACTTAAGGGCACCACTAGGCTACTTAATGAACCTAGAAAATTTATTTGAGGTGACTGAATATTCACTAACAATGATGAGCAGACCTAACATAAAATAAATTACTTGTCTCTGTCACTAACTCAACTCAGAGTATGAGACTGTTCATTGATAAACATAGTAAACAAATGTCAAGCAAATTTAAATAAATAATAGAAAGTTAATAATATTAATAAAATAATTAAAATATAAAAAGAGAACAAACCCCACTGAAAAAAATGAAGTAAAATAAAATAGAATTCATTCTAGGATTGCTCGACATTAGGTGAGACCAATTAATAACATTGTTTCATATTGTAAATATAAAACTACTATCCCAAGGAATAAAATATCTTTCCAGTTTGATAAATTACTTTTATTAAATGCTAATTATATCGCTTGCTTACTTAGACTATCCTTCCTTTCTTATTATTATAACCCAGGCAAACGGGTATGAATTTTCTAAGATTTGGTGTGATGTGACTGAACTCTAGTCACTCAAAAAAAAGATTGTGGACTTAAACCAAGCAATCTTATTGCACCCAAATACCCATAGCCATACATGTTTAATCTATATACATGCTAAGATTGGTCGCATAATTCTGACTTTTATATATCAATAATTTTTCACATATATAACCTGCACACATTTAGCAATCCGATTAGTTTTACAATTATAATTATTATTTTGACTAATAATACGTATTTTTTGTATACATACATATACACACACACTTAGCATAACAAAGCACAATTTAAAACAAATAGTATTACCAAATCTACTCAGAAAAAAAGATTTCATGGATATCTGATTTATTTTCTTTAAGGAAAACGTCATTTAATATAAGAATTGTGAATGTTAATAATGGAGACTAATTATAAAGCTGGTCTATTCTAAAATATGAAGTATTGTTTTTTGACGGTAAGAAGTTTCAAAACAATATTAATGTCTCTTAATTACATAAATCATCATCATCATCATCATCATCATCATCATCATCATCATCATCATCATAATAATAATAATAATAATAATAATAATAATAATAATAATAATAATAATAATAATAATAATAATAATAAAAACTCATCCATGAAATTAGTAAAATGCATAAATATCTGACACATAGTAACACATCAGTTATAAAATTACTTAAGAAAAATTACTAGTAAGGGTTTTATAATACATATATTTCTAAATCAATGATTACTGTTAAAATGTGCATATATGTTAAGAAAATAATTATTATAACAACACTTGTCTCATTATGGTATATGGAAGTTTATATTATTGATAAATCTATCAAGATTGTTGTTTTTGCTCCTGTGATTTATTGAAGAGGTAGCTACCGTTATTCAATTTATAGTTGTAATTTTCTGACAGGTCATTTGAGTCTTTTTTGTAGGTTGGCTTTAATGGGTCAGTTTAATACAGGTTTACCAATTGAAGTCTGTTAGAGTCTGGAGATATGTCCTAGAACATGAAGGTCACCTTTGATAAGTGCCTAGCCACACATATTCAGGTAAATGCCAAAAAAAAATAGTTGGTTGGTTTATTTTCTAACTGCAGACTGCTTGACAGAAACTTTTGTTTGAGTATCAATAATTTTGACAAAAGAACTAACAAGAAATGCAGCTTGGCATGCAGAATGAAGAGGCCAAGCATCTCAAAAATGATCTTTACTAGTTGAGTTGAAAAAATCTCAATTAATCTACTGAATGGAAAAATGAATGAATCTCATAAAAGATTTTGGGGCTGTTTATATATATATATATATTCAATCGATTGTTCTTCCACATCAATTTTCTAGAATTTTCTAGATTAATACCTTAAAATAACCAGGATTTTAACTAATTAAAATAGGACATTTTCATATTTCACACTAAATAATTAGATTACTACAAGTCTTATCTGAACAATGCTTAACATTTATATTTTGTTATTATAACAGATTATAACTTCTTTTTTTTTAAATTAAACATTCTTATATAATTTTTAAAAATAATATTAGATAAAAGTTAAGAAAATTTTTTACAATGTTTAATTTTTATTTTTATTTGCCAAAGCATTGACTGGGAAGCGGGGCCGGCTGCTTGAAAGGCACCTACGCCAACTGCTACTCCACCAATGCTTGATTAAAAATTACATTACTTTTAATAAATAACAAATTTATTTTACCAATTCATATGTGTGCACATATATACATGTGGTCACACTATTATAACACGTCTAATAAAACTAAATTAGCAAAATTTCTAAATTAATTTACAAGTAGAAATTTTAGCTGAACATACATATTTGTCTAATATATATTTAAAACATAACAAACCATCTGTTTCAATATATATGCAAAAAATATAGTAATTTAACATAATTATATATTTATGATGAAGAGTCTTATGATGACCTGCTAATTAATTTATTAGTGGAGACATAAATACATATATATATATAGTATACATTACTCATACATATAATCAATATATGTATACATTATATTTTTATTTCTATTATATTTATGAAAATAAATATGTAACATAGTAAAATAGTATTTTTTATTTATTAAAATGAAAAACCATTGTTGAAATACTAATTCATTAATAAAGACAATTGAAAAGGTGATAACTTTAAGTTCAAATGCAATTTATCAATGAATTAAAGGAAATGAAATTAATTCAATGATTTAATATAGAGTTGTAATATCACAATATATAATATGATATGCTTTAGTAGTAAGCTCATGCAACTATAAATAAAAAAGATCAAATAATTTATTGGAAAATTAAATATTCTATCTTTTCAGCAATATCCTCACAAGAACTTATACTGTGTTTGATTTTAAAAAGGGTATAGGATAAAATCCATATTTTTGAATGATTTAATAAAAAAGCTTATTAGAAGAAATTTTTAATACTTCTTAAAGAAAAGTAATTTCTAAATTACTTAATTTGAATATATTTTTGTATTCTATAAAGATCGTTCTAGTTGGTTCTAAATATAAAGATCATTTTAAAAAAAGCATTTTACAAAAACTTCAAGTAAATTAAATTAATGAACTTTACATTATTCAATGTGAATAGAACACCAATTTTATTGTAGGATATATATAAAATGCCCTTGTCTAATCACACACACACACATATATATATATATATGAGTAACAACTTTTGCTAAATGCTTTTAAAATTATTTGTAAGCTATATCTTCAAAATAGAATTCTAATTACTAATAAAATAACTGAGTATAAAAGAATATGCTGTTTATATGCAAGGAGGAAACTAAACATCAACTCATATTATCTTCTTCAATGCATAATAACTAAGGATTAAGAATTTTATCATCAAAGGATTTTAATTTGTGAATTCCAGGAACATCTAGGACTATTGTGTTAACTTATAGATAACATTCTTAAAAATGACAATTGGTGAACATTAATCTCATTTTTTTTATCATTAAATTCATTTTACTGAAGAAATAAATAAGAAGGGAAGGTCAATAATTTAAAATATTTTAATTTTTTTATATTTAATAAAAATTTTGATATGGGATAAGAAATATTAACATGGGAAAGGTATATAAATATATTAAAAAGATAGAGGAAATTTAGAGGTAAAAAATTAATTTATTCTTAAATTTACATATTTTTTATGACATGACATTACTTTGTTTGTACTAATTTAAATACTTTAATAACCATTGTTTATTATAGTTGAATAAATGACAAACATTGATATGAAACATATTTATATATTTTCTGTATTAATCATCATAAATAGCATATAATAATTTTAACAGATGAAAATATTACATACATATAATTAAATTATTATTTGTATAATCTAATTATTATATGGTAATTTCAATATAGTAATCTTAATATTTATATATACTTTATATAAGTTACAAAATCTTTATAAACGATCTTTTCAACTATTAAATCATGTAGTGTTATAAATTTAAAAATATATCTACAATGGATAAATAGAATATATTTATATTTCAAATATAAGACAGTAGATATATAAATAATTCTTATATATTATAAAATTTAAATTATTTATTTGTTAAATAAATAATTATTACGTTTTATATTAAACTAAATGAAGTATTTAATTTATTTTATTTATTTATTTATTTGATTTTATAAGATAAGATTAAACATTTAATATATAATCTTTATTGATTATTATATTAACTTCATGAAACCCATTTTAAAGAGTTAGTGAGATTTATTATTATTACTCTAGTATATTGGTAGGGACCCCTGAATAGATTCAATTGTTAAACTTCCCCAAGTTTGAAATCTGATCAAAATGGTTAAAGCAAGTAAAGTGAAGATTGATTTGATGTGGTTTAGATATAATTTGTAATAATAATTAAATAATAAATTACTTATTTGGCACAGATATAGTTTTATATTAAAATTAAATCATATCATTCATGGCATCCTATAAGAAGACCTTAAATCTGATTATAGTGAGATGTGACTGCCTTAGCTTATCTTATTGAGAGAGTGTGTATCATTACAATATATATATATATATTAATATATGTATTAATTATTGTATTGTTTTGAATAATTATATATATACATTGTACACTTTATAGTGGGTACATACAGTTAGACAGAGTTGGAAATATAGCTATATTCTTTAAAAAATTAATTTAGGTTATTTTCTAGTATATAATTTAAATGTTATCGATAGCAGAGGTTTAAGCTCAGTATATAGGCACTTATAAAGATGTATTAGATAGTTTGAATTCATTTTAAAATAAATTAAAATATAAAACAATACAATAAATTGTTTAAAAGATAATATTAATTTTATTTATTATACTTAAAGAAACTATAATGGTAGAATAGCTTAATAATAGTGACATATTTTCTATTATATGGTTAAAATAATTATTTTTGTTTAAAATATTATTTAAAATGATAAGTTAATTTAATACTATTTTAAAAGGTGCTGAAAGTATCATGTGTTTAGGTGATTGTGTGTGAATATGTGTAAAAAATTAGTGAAAGAAAACTTTAGTTTTAACTTGTTAAAAAATTTGATACACAATAAAGTGTAGCAAAGTTTCAGACTAGAGATAATGTTAGAAAAGTAAATAATAAAATTATTAATATTTTAGTTAGGTATACTATTTTGTTTTTTTTTAAATCAATTTCAGGTTATTTAAATATTAAAAATTGTTTTAACAAGGATATTTAATTTTTAGATAAAATTGCCTAATATTTAAAATATTAAATAATTTGATAATATTTAATATTGATGACAGTTTTAAAATGTAATTTTAAAAATACTTTTGATGTAGTTATGCAAATTAGCAAATTTGTACAAACAATGTTTACCAAAGAAATCATTGAATTAAGACCAGTATAAAAAGGGAGGGTGAAGCCTGTCTAGACAGATTTTTAATAGATTTTTCACTGATTTTTTATATTAGTTAATTGTATTTTCAGTGATTTCAGTATTTTACAGCTTTAGTTTGAAATTTATAACTATATTTTTATATTGTAACAGTAGTAATTTCTTTAAAATTATTATTTTATTTGAGTGTGTTTTTAAAAAGTATAACTGGAATAACTATTTGAATAATGAATCACTTCACCAAATTTTATATAAGTTTGTCTACTTGAAACTTAGTTCAAAACCTCAATAACACTATGGAATATGATAGTGGCTACTTAGATATTGTGGAGATGAATACCAAATATCAGGGAAATTACTATAATAAAACTGGAATGGATTTACATAAGAACTTTGTAATTTTTATAAATATGTTGGAATGATTGATTATTTATTTCAAATGACTTTATCATATTGCAATAAAGCTAGTTTATTTGAGGTAATTAAGAGAAACCAGTTACTCATTAAAAATCTTATTTGTAATATTAAATTTGGAAAGAGAAGAAAATTAAGAGTCCACACCTGTGTTTTAAAACTGAACTTAAAATATCTTATGTTATGATAAATGTCTATCTTAGCATATAATTGACAGTAATAACCCACATTTGATTTTACTTTAAAAAAGCCAAATAAACTTATGTTTTAATCCTTTTCCAGGTTGTTTCAAGTTAACTCATACACAACTCTTAACTTGCTTTAAAACCACAGTTTTTATGTTATCATAGTAAATTTAGGCTTATTTTGAAGCTTAAGAAGTACCATAAGATGCTGCCCTCTATTGAATTATTTTACAAGTAAAAAATTAATAATATCAGCATTCAAAGCTACAACTAGGGGAAAAAGCAGGCTTTCCTAGGTGCTGATTGATGTTTCTCATCATGAACAAATGAAGATCACCTCTCAACAATTTTCACTGCTCCAACTTCTTTGTTTTGATTTTGAAAATGAAAATAATAATAATAATAATAATTATTATTATTATTATCATCATCATTATTATTATTATTATTATTATTATTATTATTATTATTATTATTATTATTGGAGGCTTGTACATTTCTTATTGAGAGATGATGAGTAAAGTTGGTAATTTATATTTTATTAAAGGAATATTGATTAGATTATTATTATTATTTCTGTAATAAATTTATAAAATGATATTTAGGATTATTAGATACATGTTTTAAAGACATGAGAGTATTACATTGCAATTTAGTTATATGAATTTGTGGGATAATATTTTTGTGCCAATGGGAATGTATCTTTTGGGATGTATCCTCAATGTTTAAGCCTGGGTACCTTACTGAACATCTCATGTTAAGAGTTTTTATACTTGTATTTGTTATTTTGCTAGAATCTTATTTATTTATAATATTGAGCTAGTTAGATTTATGAATAAAATGAATAGGTTAAATGTTATAGTTGGAACCCTAATAATTTATTAGGAACATGAGTGCCATGATATTTTATTATAAGTTTTGTTAAATGTAATTATTGAAAAATATTGTTTTATTAGATGTTGTATCTTAGTAATGTATCTTAAGCTAGTTAGAACAGTATTATTTTTAATAATCATTGTTTATGTAATCCAATTGAATTGAATAATGTTATCTCAGTTAATTGGATTCTTTTGTTCTGTAGTTTTCTTTTAAGGGTACAATATATATATATATATATTGAAAATACTTGTAAAAGTTTTTAAATTCTTATGATTTTAAAATGTAATATTCATGTTTGTTTAATTTATGATTAAAACATAATGTAGTAATACATTTTCTTTCATGAAAATATATTAAATTATATGACTAATAAGAATTTAAGTCTATGATTTCAACACCTAAATTTTGGAAAATATAATTGTTCTCTGATAATTTATAAAATAACTCAAGTTTAAGACTTCTTTTAATCTTTGTGACAAAGCTTATGAGACCTTTTGTCGACAATTGACGTCACTCTAATTCCATTATTTTTAATGCTAGGATAGTCGTTTTATAGTCAATAGTTACATTTTTAAAAGTTCTGTAAGATGCTGCCCTCTTTTGAATTATTTTACAAGTAAAAAATCAATATAAATGCCCAAATATGTCAAAGAATAGCAAAGCTCCACCTTCTCTTGAATCTTATTGGCTGTGTAAATTTTGACAGCAAAGAAAATGGCTGTCAAAAAGTAAAGAGTTACGTTCGTATTTTGTTTTATTTTGAAAATGATAAATGAATGTTTTTTTGAGTAATTTTGATGAATTATAAACAATTTTGATAAAACAGGCTAAAAATACAACTATTTCAGAAAAATATTTAAGATTTTAATAAAAACATTTAAGATTTTAGCAAAAAAAATATTTACTTTTTCATAACATAAAAGTGAAAAAAAAAATTACGTCAGCAACTCTTTTTAATTGGATTACTATATTTCACTTTACATTTTCTGCTACAAAATATTTCTGCAATAAATAAATAGAAATTTATTTTAGAAAACACTTTCATTCACTTTCATAACCTGACTAATTATTAATATACTTCTTACAAATGAAACTAAAGTAAATATCATAGTAAAAGATAAATATATTTTAACAATTGACTGTCTTCAGTTTGTGAGTTGGCCAATTAAAGCTTTGATTTTTACCTCAGATGACCAGTAATATAATTAGCAGTCAAAAGGTTAATAAATGTAAATTTATATTGTTGTTATATTCAAAAACTATATTAATTGTCTTTACATTTTATTGCATTTGCTAATATAAGAAGCCATATATATTTTTATAGGAAGTGAACAAATTTAAAAATATATAAGAAGAAAGCTAAATCCTGCCTAAACTATATGATATATATTTTTTACATATTTAAAAAATTGTTCACTTGCTGTAAAAAAATAATAATAAATTTGTCAAAAGCAATAGAATTTATGACAACATTAAGATAGTAGAATACAACATCAGTGCACATGTATATAATAGTAATATAATTCCTAAATTTTGAGTTGTATTTTGTAATTATTGTGAACAGTTATTTTATCTTTTATAATTTAAGTGTTGAAATCAATGATTAAAGTTTTAGCATTGTACAATTTTTACATATTTTTTTAAAAAAGAAAAAAAAGATTAAGAAATCATGTTTCAAACACATAGAAAATGTATTTTTCTTAATTTTTTTTTCTTTCAAATTAAATAAACATAAAGTTTATATTTATGTCAAAACAATTTTGAAAAACATATAACTAGCTTTAACATGTGTGTGCATAGTAACTAAGGGTTAACACCCTTTATTCAAATAAGTTTGTTTAAAATTTTGTTTACCTTATTTAAAAGATATGTTAATAAAAATATTTATTTTTTAAAAATTAAACATTTAGTAGAGACATCATTAAAAAATATAGGTATTAAGTATATCTATGGTGAATGATTTTATTGCAATAAATTGTATTGTAGCAATATTTATTTTTGTTTGTGTTAAAATTGATCAATATCAATATTTTTCTTTCAAATATGATTTTATTTATTTAAATACATTCTAAAAATATACATTTGTATAATGTTTTATTTATATAGTCATAAATTAACAAACACATTTTTAAATATAGAATTCAAAGATTTATAGTAATATTAATTAGTTGTATTGAAGTAATAATAACAAAAGAAGTGTTTATGTATGTTTATTTTACTTCATAACATTTTAAAATTCATGTTTTAAAAATAGATTTCGTTTACAAAAATAAATAAATAGTTTAATAAAACTATTGTTTAATGGAAAAAGAGAAAAGGAAAAGAAATATATTATTTAAAATAATAACAATAAACATAAATTCTTACTACTACTACTACTACTACTACTACTACTACTACTACTACTACTACTACTACTACTACTGCTACTACTGCTGCTGCTGCTACTAATAATAATAATAATAATAATAATAATAATAATAATAATAATAATAATAATAATAATAATAATAATAATAATAATAATAATAATAATAATAATAATAATAATAATAATAATAATAATAATAATAATAATAATAATAATAATAATAATAATAATAATAATAATAATAATAATAATAATAATAATAATAATAATAATAATAATAATAATAATAATAATAATAATAATAATAATAATAATAATAATAATAATAATAATAATAATAATAATAATAATAATAATAATAATATATACAAATTCATTTACCTGTAAAGTAATGTGAATTATTTTAAATATATATTTTATTTATTTTAAAATTTTAAAACAATTGTATTATGGAAAATGTTAAAAATGAGATGAAATATTTTCGAACAACAAATTTTGATCTTAAAACATTTGATGTTTACCATGGTTAATGATTTAAAATAAAAAGTTATAAAAGATACTATCATTTTTTTTAAAATTTCTTTTTTAACTTTCATTATAGTTATCTTTGAAAACAATTTATTATAGATGGGGAGCAATCTAACACATTGTTCAATGCTACCTTAGGCATCAAAACCTATCTAATGTTGATGCTGTCTGACAAAAATATTATCTAAAAAAAATCAACAGACATCAAAGTATCTGCAGTACTGGTTGTTTATTTTAAAAAATATCCGACTTTAAGTTACAAATAAACTTGTAAATCAATGGTCAAGAAAATTTAAGGATATACTTTTTAAGAAATATATTTAAAAATATTTATTTTTGAGCTTTATTGAAATTAATATAGTGACTGCAGAAACAAAGAAGATTCCAACATTTCAAAATGTTTTTTTATTATTGATAATAAATCAATTAGTATATTAAAACTCACATCGCTAGACAATGTGGAAGAGAAATGTACTTTGCTCAATTATTTAATTTTTGTGTATATATTGTAAGGATTAAACCTTGCTATAATATATATTTACATGTTTAATTAATACATTGTACAGGCTTAAAACCTGCATTTATATATGTAATATATGCAGGATTCGAAGTCAGACTTTCACACGATCCATAACTCTTAGTGCCATCTTATATTTCTGATCCATTTGATCACACGCATGCTGAAAAGATAAATAATAACCAATATATGTATTTTGTGCTAAGCCAGCACTCATCAGTTATATATTTTTTAAAATAGTAATTATTATTATTATTATTATTATTATTATTATTATTATTATTATTATTATTATTATTATTATTATTATTATTATTATTATTATTATTATTATTATTATTATTATTATTATTATTATTATTATTATTATTATTATTATTATTATTATTATTATTATTTTATTTTATTTATTTATTTTTATTTATTTATTCTTTCTTTATCACTTTTTTTTCTCTTTTTGGTTTTATTTGTGTTGTTTCCATTATCTTTGTGGGTAACATGGTAGGCCTTTCTTGTTTTTACATGAATGTCAGAGGTATGAGGACTAAATGTGTTCAAATTAAACAATTTTTTGAAACAGAACATTTTGATCTTATTTTACTTACAGAAACTTGGTTGAATCAACAATTTCCTGATTGTTCTTTTCTTGATGATAGATTCAGTATTTTGCGAACTGACAGATCTATGAATAATATTTCTCGAGGTGGTGGTACTCTGATTGCTCTTCATAAAGATGTTTTTTATAAAGAACTTTCTTTTTCTTCTTCTTTTTGTGAATCTACATGGTGTGAAATTACTTTAAATCACAATTTTAAATTTATTTTAGGTAATGTTTATCTCAAACCCACTTTGTCATTGTTGGAGTTTGATTATTTTTTGACATCACTTGAAGATTTTCTGATTGGCTATGATAATGTTATTATTACTGGGGATTTAAATATTCCAGATTTATATCAGGGTAGAATTGCTACACACTTTTCTGTTTTGTCTTCTAAGGCTTCTAGAATGTTAAAGTTCTGTAAATTTTTAGGACTCAAGCAATATAACCCATTTGTTAATTCCTTTCATCGTACTTTGGATTATATTTTATGTAGTTCAACAGTAGTTAGTAATTTTCAAGTTGTCTCTGTTAATTTTCCTATTGATGCTCATCATCCCCCTTTTGAGTTTTATATTAATGTTTGTCACTCAAAGATTAATTTTTCTAATATTTCAAGAAAGGATTATGGGAAGGGTAATTATTTTGATTTTTGTAGAAACTTTTCTAAAGTTAATTGAGATTTTGGTATTCTTTTAATGATGTAAATCATTGCTTGGATGAGTTTTTAAAGATTCTTAATGGTTTTATTGATTTGTATATTCCCAATAAGCGACCTTTTTATAAGGGTTTTCCTCGTTGGTTTTCATGCGATCTTATTAAAATTATTAAAAGGAAGTCTTATCATCGTAGACTTTATTTTAAAACACAGAATATCTTTTTTTATAATAATTTTATTAATTTCAGAAGATTGGTGAAGCATGTTTATAAAAGAGATTTGAAGAATTATATTAGAAGAATTGAGGTTAATATTTCATCTAACCCTAAAGAATTTTGGGATTTTATTAAAAAGTCTGGTTTGGGTAGAAAAAAGGTTCAAGCTACTCATGGTTTCACTTTAAGTGCAAATGACTTTTCAAAACATTTTGCTGATGTATATTCATCACATGATGCAATATCTTCAAATATTGCATTATTTTGTAATTCTTCAACTGTTCATTGTATGATTGACCATATTTCTAAGGATGATGTTGTTATGGCTATTAAGCGACTTAAAATTCATTCTAGTTTGGGAAATGATAATATTCCTTCATTTATTTACAAAGGGCTAGCTGAATTTATTGCAGTTCCTCTTGCATTTATTTTTAATTTATCACTGAATTCTTGTGTTTTTCCTAATGTGCTTAAGTGTGCCAAAATGGTCCCAATTTTTAAGAATGGTTCACGTGATTGTCTTAATAACTATAGACCTATTTCTGTTTTACATACTATTGCTAGAATTTTTGAGAGGTGTGTTTATAATAAAATTATTTTAGATGTTAGTAAACTCATTTCTTCTTCACAGCATGGTTTTATACCTAATAGATCCGTAGAAACTAATTTGTTAACAATTTATGATCATATAGCCCATGCAATTGAGGACCAGCAGAGACTTGATGTTGTTTATTTTGATTTATCAAAAGCTTTTGATAAAGTAGACCACAGTATTCTTCTTCGCAAATTATATCAAATGGGTTTTTCTACTAAGCTTGTTTATTGGTTTCAATCCTTTCTTCATGGTCGTACTGCATATATTAAATTTAATAATACTATTTCATCTAAGTTTAAATGTAATTTTGGAGTTCCTCAGGGTAGTATTTTAGCACCTATGCTTTTTAACATTTATATTAATGACCTTAAGGATTGCTTAAAATCTTCTTATCTTTTGTGCTATGCAGATGACTGTAAAATCTTTAGAAGAATCACATCTGTGTTTGATTGCACTCTTCTTCAAAAGGATATAGATAATTTTAGTGCTTGGTGTGATTTAAATAATATGATTGTTAATTTCAGTAAATGTTCCTTAGTCTCGTATTCTAAAAAATCTGAAGTTTTGCATTTTTGTTATTTTATTAATTGTCACAAAATTATTTCTGTTGAATCCCAAAAAGATTTGGGAGTTATATTTTCTAGTAATGGATCCTTTCTTCCTCATTTGGAAATGATTATTGGTAAAGCTTTAAAAATTATAGGTACTATTCTAAGGTTTGGTCATCATTTCAGTGGTGATACAAAATTTAAATTATTTTTATCATTGGTTCTTCCCATCATTGAATATTGTTCAGTCATTTGGAATCCTAGCTCTAAACAGGGATGTAACTTATTACAATCAGTGAGTAATAAGTTTTTTAAATATGTTTCTTTGGGAAATAAAACTGTTGTTCATCTTTCTTCTAGAAGACAATATAGAGATCTTAAATATCTTTATAAACTTGTTAATAAAATAGTTCTTTTATCTGACACAATTTCTACTGTTGTAATTAGATCTCATGTGCATGATACTCGGTCTGCTTCTGTTTGTTACATTAAAACTTGTCATTCCAATGTTCTTAGATTTTCTCCTTTATTTAGACTGCCATATTTATATAATCAGATTTGTAGTAATAATAATTACTTCAATTTAGATTATAATCAATTTTGTTATGTTATTAAATTTAAATGTCATATTTGATTGGTTTAACTTGATTTTGTTTATATATATATGTTAAATTGTTTTATTATTATTATTATTATTTTGTTACGCGCTTTATATTTATCCCTTTTATTTATTTGTTATTATTAATGTTTTAATAATAATTGTTTATATGCTGATATTTAATTTTACTTTAGATTTTTAAATGTGTTAATTATCTTTTATTGAAATATGGCACATAATTATATTAATAATTTGTCATTTAAACTCATTTATGTATTTATATATTTGTTATGGTGCAATACTGTAATTGGCTTTATGCTGTAGTTTTGTACGGTAAATAAATGAATTAAATTAAATTAAATTAAATTATTATTATTATTATTATTATTATTATTATTATTATTATTATTATTATTATTATTATTATTATTATTATTTGTAAATCTGATGTATTAAGATTTTCCCCTTTATTTCGTTTATCTAGAACTTATAACAAAGATTTTGGTAATGATGATGTTTTTAATTTGGATTTTAAACAATTTACTGAAGTCCTCATAAAAAAAATATTATCCTTGATTTCATTTGATATATTGCCTTTTTATTTATTAGTGCATTTTATTGTTTTTCTATTTTATTGGTATTATTTTTTTTTTAATTTTTTTTTTTAATGCTTATTTAGATTTGTATCTAATAATTACATTACTGTGCAATCTATAATTGGCTAAATGCTGTTGATATGTACATTAAATAACTAAAGAATTGAATTATTATTATTATTATTATTATTATTATTATTATTATTATTATTATTATTATTATTATTATTATTATTATTATTATTATTATTATTATTATTATTATTTAATTTAGCTTTCTTTTTTCGGGATATATGAATGAAAAATAAATTAAAAATCATAGTTGTTATTATTGCTTAATACATTTATGTTTTTGCGCAAACACACTCACATTTTAAGGCGTGTTTATATGTATATATAAATGATAGCCATTAAATCTAATTGTCTTGAATATTATATATATATATATAACTAGTAATAACATGTATTAAATTAACATCATAGTATGGTTGGATAGTTTATGAGATTCATATAATATGCAGTCTTTTATTTGTAGCATATATTTAGAAAGATAATATAGCATTGATAGGAAAAGTTCCCTTATTGAACTCTGGAATGGTATATAAATGTATATTTAGAATTCAAGCCACAAATAATAATGAAATATAACACTGAATTGCTGCTATTATATAACATTTAAAAAGATATAGTATAGTTGGTGAATGTGTTATTTACTTATATTTATTTACTTACGTATCACATATTTAATTAAAGATTTTGTGAAATAAAAACCAGGTGGATTTTTTTAATAGTCCTGAAAAACATATAGCTTATTAAATTATAGTTTAATTGTTAGTTTAGTGTAGAATAAACTGAAAACAATTTTATTTATTAAATTTCTAAATAATTTCATATTCATATCAACAAATCATATTGTTACATACTAACACAGACAAAATGTAGTACTTATGTCAATTTATAACATGTTATTTATGTCAATTTATTCTTCAGGAAATATAAACTGAAGAAGATTGTATTTAAGGTAAATTCGTTTAGTAATTATAAAATAAACAAATAATAAAAATATTTTATATTTATATAGCTGTAAATAAAATTAATTTAAATTTCTATTCATTAATCCTGCTTTTGTATATTTTTCTCAATATTTACATGTGTTTGATCACACACATTGGTGTATAATTAAAACCCTGAGAGATATTTTTATTTAAATATTGTTTGTTTATGAAGATCAAGTAGAGAAGTAAATATTTAATCATGGCACCAAAATGGAATTAATAATACATTAATAATGCACATATATTAGAGAAATTCCACATGAGATATCAAAGTTACATTGGAATATATGTTAATATTATTTGGCTAAATTTGAATGCAATTAGAAAAAAGGCAGTTATTTAATAAAATATAATTTAGATGTGTTTACCAAATGTATACATGGTTTACCACTAATATTCTCTATTGGCATAATGCTCAAATAAGAGAGCTATTATATGTTTAATGAGAAAATTGGTTTGGCCTTAAGAATTTTTAATTAGTAGTAATTGATCATTTCATGGTAACATCAGAGGTTCTATTTACATGAATATAATATTCTCATTTCTATCATTTGTTATAATAACAATCCATGTAAACATTTAATTCAATATATTATATAATGAGCTTGCAAACAGCACTTCACAATCTTTTCAGAATATCCCCAACCTAAGATTGTTTTTTGCTACTGGCTTTCTCAGTGAGATGCTAGGATATTTCATCATTATATTTAAAATACCAGGCCAAACCCAGCACTTTATCTAATGGATAACTATTAAGTAGAAAATCTGACATTTTCAGACATCCATATGTCTTTCTATGCAGCTATATAACATAGTCACATGGGACTGAACCTGATTCAGATACTCCATATATTAATAGTTTTAGCCATATAAAATTGCCAAAGCCTTAATAGAAAAAAGTAAAATTACAAGAGAATTAAGTCATATGTCACATGACCTAATTTAACTAGCTTGTATTTCACATGTTATATAATCAGTTTGCAAATAACTCTTAACAAGGCTTGCATGAGCACAATTGCTTATAACTGGAATATGTCAATAAATTATGTCATTAAATATTTAGTCGGTTTATTTTTCCAAACATAAAAAGCTTTTATACTTTGTTCCTGCAACTTTCCTCAGCAGATGACTACAGCTTTTATGATGTTTTTTAATTGCAAAATAAATTTTCTCTCATCTCAGTTATGCTACTTAATGTAAACATAAAAAAATTGTACATATTAGATAGCTGTTCTTAATAAATCTCTATTAATTTCTGAGCATTTTTTTTGGAATAGGCTATTTGAATTTTTACCTCTAATGCATCATTTGCCATTTTTTAAATTTTTTTTACTATAAAATTACTAGCACAAATTCAAAATATATCTTCATGTTTTGAATCAAAGCTTTATACTAGTTTAGTATTCATATATTATGATTCTTAATTTGTTTCAATAAATATAAGCACCATTATCTTCTGGACAAATTTGTTATAAAATCAAAACAAGAACATCATATAAATTCACCATGCTTTATAGTAGCTTATTTCTTTTCTGCTCTTAATGCTGCTTAGAAAAAATTTGGAATGTGAGATTTTTTATTTATTGGAAAGCAATGTGTATATTTCACTCAATTATCTAATATCTTACTGATGCTTTTATTCTAATCTTTGCAGAGAAAAAAAGATACTTCTAATTAATAATATAAAGGACATTATAACATATTGATAATGCACTGGTATTGGATATATGTAACTATATAGGCAAGTTAGTTTATATTCAAAAATGCTAAGACATTTGATAGAAATAAAACAAAGGAAAGATAAGACTTAGATTCCAAAATTCCAGGTGGATTTCCTTGATTTATAACTCCCTATTGATTAAAACCATGGACAACAAAATTTGTCTATGGATATGGATAGGAAATCACTGTAAATTTATTAGGCCTACCATGTACCACATATCAGTCACTCTGTCTTGAACTAGGTAGTATAACTGAGTGAAAGAAAATGAATTTTGACAATGGCCAGTAATATTATTGTTGAAATATTAACAATTATTTCATATGACCAACACAATTCTATGGAGGGAGTGTGAATATAAAATAAAATATAAAAGATCTGTGTTACAATATATATATATATATATTGTACCAATCGGAATGATAGTGAAGATCGAATCTAAGTGCAAAAACAATATCTGCACTACAAGGGCGCCATCTAAGCATTTGAGCCTAGAAAAATTTATAAAGTAGGCAGATACATGCTGTTAAGATTCCACTTTCTTTAAATATTCCGACCGTTAGCCCAAGTCACTAGCTCAGCGGAGACGCAGAGATAAAAATCTATAAATTTTATATCTTAAATATAAAAAGTAAAAGCCACTGCCAGAAATTAACATATAAAAATATTTATTTACGCACATATAAAATAATATTTAAATTTTGAGGAATAAGTTTAACATTTATAATTTTATATTGATCTTTAATTCTAAAATTTAAGTAGATTGCAAATAATGAGTTTACTATTTATTTAGAGGGTCGAGTATGAATGGACTACAAAGGTCTGCATTTGAAAGAAAATATTCTTCCCTGATTTAACCTTAGGCAACAAATTTCGCAATCAACTGGCGCCAATCCATCTGATACATTCATGTATTCAATGTAGCATGATACGACAACACAAAATACTATATTGTCAGGAATGTACATCTGAACAATAAGTAGAAATAGAGAAGAGATTGACTCTCCACCAACAGGAATGTGACATCTGTTGGCAAGTAGATCAATAAACAAAAAACTCCATAGGAATGGACTGCGGTCTTCTGCCGACTTACAAACCCATCCATAGGCAAACAGAGGGGGTGTGGCATATATCTATAATCCTGCCCGTAGTGGACCTCATACTACATCTACTAATTACACAAATATATCCAATCCATTGAACCAATTCAACTACGAAATGAATAACCTAAGATTACCCTCCCTTAATACAACTTTACAAAACAATATAGCCATTCACGCCCGACTTAATTTTAACATTTAAATAAGTTCGCACAGATTTGTTTAAAAATGTTGGGTATAGATCGATTACATAGATTCCATGGTCAAAAACATTTCAAAATAAACATAAACGATCAAAATACAAAATTATTGATACCGACAATCGCAGAGGGAAACTTATAAGTAACCCAGTAGTATTCACCATAAGATACTTGCGTTGTCACCAATAACTTAAAAGACATCCGAATAAATACATTTTAGATACTCACCGTAAGGTATCATTATTTATCGAATGTATATATATTTTGATCAAATATGAAAACCAAAATATAATTAACCACAAACGAATCCATGCAAGCATCTATAAACAACTTAAATTTCATACATTTAAATAATCTTTACAATAAAAAAAAAATGGAAATGATGTTTATCAATCGGAAAACATATAAAATTTAACATTATCAATTTGATTTAAAAAACTTACAAAAGTCAGATAAGAGTCCGTTTTAACATTTAAGTTGGCTTGTTTATCAATTTGTAAAACTTGACGAAAGTTCTCGATTGATTTTAATAATTGTTCATTTCATATAGCTTAGTCCAGGCCTCTGCTTTCAATTCCCGTTGGCAATCCCCATGGCATCTCCATTGGAAGAAAATGTTCTGGAGGTAGAATTAGCTGGTTCCATTCTGGTATCACAGTCTTTTAATTTTTTTTTTTAAAAACAAACAAAAAAAATGAGAGAGAACGGCAAGTGCGTCTTACCGTTGTCATCAAATCAAGTTGGAAAAAAACTGACTGGAACTCAATATTTTTTCTTTTTATAGTCCTCCTATGGATTCCATGAACAAAAACGTCACTGTTCTGTTTTTTCGTTATGGTCCGGGCCTTTATTTGCTTCCATTGTTCCTAAAATCTCTTTCTTCTCTTATCTAACTTTTCATCTGACTTTTTAATTAAACAGCTTTTAGATAATTAATAAACAATCATTTCCATTTACAGATTGCAGGAATTAATTAATACCTGTTTTTATTTTAACTTACGTTATTTTTTTATTAAAATATTTTTATATTTCAATCTTGTATTTTTTTATTTAAAAAAATACGTTCAAATACTTTTTTTTCTTGTTTATGAAAAAAATATTTTTAAAGTTTAGCATCCATGCGAATATATATATGTTTAACAAACACTTTAATTTTAGCGTTTAGTTTTTTCCTTTTATTTGCGAACTTTTAAGTTTTTATTTTAAATAAATGTAACGACATATTTATATATCGTTACATATCAGTAAACTTCCTCAAAAAACAAAAACATTAAAAAAAAAAAAAGAATTTACTTAGTGTTAGTAATTACGTTACACAAATTTGTTATATATGAAATTTCAAAAGGACAAAACTTTTTTTTTAAAGACAAAACAGTAATTACAAATATAATGATGAAAAAAAAAGTTGACTGATGATTCCTTACTACCAGCTAAATTTCTGCCCCCTCCCTTCCAAGTTTCATTTCTCTTACCTTTAAGTATTATTTAGGCAAGTTAAATGATTAGATTTTAAACAAGACTTTTTAAAAAAAAAATTATGATTTATATTTATTAATTACGTTTTATTTATTACTTTTTATTCCTCGAATTTATCTCTACATATGCACAATTTTTCGACTGGCAGTACCTTTAAGACAAAATTTCAAAGTGTAACTCCACGTCAATACAACAAATCTATTTATACTATTTCAGAAAAAAAAATTTACGGGCATGATTCACTTTTAAAATTCTCAGGGCACTCGTGTTTATTAAAGATCGGCCCCATGTTGGGCGCCAGTTTGTACCAATCGGAATGATAGTGAAGATCGAATCTAACCGCAAAAACAATATCTGCACTACAAGGGCGCCATCTAGGCATTTGAGCCTAGAAAAATTTATAAAGTAGGCAGATACGCGCTGTTAAGATTCCACTTTCTTTAAATATTCCGACCGTTAGCCCAAGTCACTAGCTCAGCGGAGACGCAGAGATAAAAATCTATAAATTTTATATCTTAAATATAAAAAGTAAAAGCCACTGCCAGAAATTAACATATAAAAATATTTATTTACGCACATATAAAATAATATTTAAATTTTGAGGAATAAGTTTAACATTTATAATTTTATATTGATCTTTAATTCTAAAATTTAAGTAGATTGCAAATAATGAGTTTACTATTTATTTAGAGGGTCGAGTATGAATGGACTACATAGGTCTGCATTTGAAAGAAAATATTCTTCCCTGATTTAACCTTAGGCAACAAATTTCGCAATCAACTGGCGCCAATCCATCTGATACATTCATGTATTCAATGTAGCATGATACGACAACACAAAATACTATATTGTCAGGAATGTACATCTGAACAATAAGTAGAAATAGACAAGAGATTGACTCTCCACCAACAGGAATGTGACATCTGTTGGCAAGTAGATCAATAAACAAAAAACTCCATAGGAATGGACTGCAGTCTTCTGCCAACTTACAAACCGATCCATAGGCAAACAGAGGGTGTGTGGTGTATATGTATAATCCTGCCCATAGCAGATCTCATACTATATCTACTAATTACACAAATATATCCAATCCATTGAACCAATTCAACTACGAAATGAATAACCTAAGATTACCCTCCCTTAATACAACTTTACAAAACTATATAGCCATTCACGCCCGACTTAATTTTAACATTTAAATAAGTTCGCACAGATTTGTTTAAAAATGTTGGGTATAGATCGATTACATAGATTCCACGGTCAAAAACATTTCAAAATAAACATAAACGATCAAAATACAAAATTATTGATACCGACAATCGCAGAGGGAAACTTATAAGTAACCCAATAGTATTCACCATAAGATACTTGCGTTGTCACCTATAACTTAAAAGACATCCGAATAAATACATTTTAGATACTCACCGTAAGGTATCATTATTTATCGAATGTATATATATTTTGATCAAATATGAAAACCAAAATATAATTAACCGCAAACGAATCCATGCAAGCATCTATAAACAACTTAAATTTCATACATTTAAATAATCTTTACAATAAAAAAAAAAAATGGAAATGATGTTTATCAATCGGAAAACATATAAAATTAAACATTATTAATTTGATTTAAAAACTTACAAAAGTCAGATAAGAGTCCGTTTTAACATTTAAGTTGGCTTGTTTATCAATTTGTAAAACTTGACGAAAGTTCTCGATTGATTTTAATAATTGTTCATTTCATATAGCTTAGTCCAGGCCTCTGCTTTCAATTCCCGTTGGCAATCCCCACAGCGTCTCCATTGGAAGAAAATGTTCTGGAGGTAGCATTAGCTGGTTCCATTCTGGTATCATAGTCTTTTCATTTTTTTTTTTTAAAACAAACAAAAAAAATGAGAGAGAACGGCAAGTGCGTCTTACCATTGTCATCAAATCAAGTTGGAAAAAACTGACTGGAACTCAATATTTTTTCTTTTTATAGTCCTCCTATGGATTCCATGAACAAAAACGTCACTGTTCTGTTTTTTCGTTATGGTCCGGGCCTTTATTTGCTTCCATTGGTCCTAAATTCTCTTTCTTCTCTTATCTAACTTTTCATCTGACTTTTTAATTAAACAGCTTTTAGATAATTAATAAACAATCATTTCCATTTACAGATTACAGGAATTAATTAATACCTGTTTTTATTTTAACTTACGTTATTTTTTTATTAAAATATTTTTATATTTCAATCTTGTATTTTTTTATTTAAAAAAATACGTTCAAATACTTTTTTTTTCTTGTTTATGAAAAAAATATTTTTAAAGTTTAGCATCCGTGCGAATATATATATGTTTAACAAACATTTTAATTTTAGCGTTTAGTTTTTTCCTTTTATTTGCGAACTTTTAAGTTTTTATTTTAAATTAATGTAACAACATATTTATATATCGTTACAATATATATATATTGTACCTATATTGATATAGGCACATATAATTTTATCTAAAATTATATTATTAAAATAATCGTTCATAAAAGAAAAACATAAAATTAAACGTTGAAGAGTTTATTGCAGTTTGTTTTAGAAAAGGATAAGAATCAAATAGTTTTCTAGCATTAGTTTTGAAATAAAAAAGCTACAATTAATTAATCAGAAGGGGAGAGGGGTGTTTCATTAGAGAAATTAAACTAAGGGTTATAAAAGGAAGTAAAGAGTTTTTATTAGTATTCGTAAAAATATAATTTAAAAAGTTAAAACATACAAATCTCTTTTCATTCAAGTTTAATTAAAGAAAAAATAATGTTAAAACTAAATAGTAAATTGTATTAAAAATATATGTGCGTATATATGTGCGATTTGTAAATAAATAAAATGTATGCGAAATAAAAGAAGATTATCATTAAAAACACGGCAATGGCTATTAATAAAATAAAACAACACGTTTTATTGCATGGCTATTACTAATTAAGCAATCTTCCAAAACATGTTTATCAAATGATTATCACTGGAATTTGACAACAGATCTTTGCCAGAGATATTAGAAAGACAACAAGGCGCAGGTATAAATAGACCTTTTTTTATCGGACAGTAGTCAGTTCACAAATTAATTGAGTGAGTGCAGTTCAGAAATTAATTGAGTCAGTTAACAAACAAAATGCAGTGTTGAGAAGATTTTGGGAATTCATGCCTCTCCACAGCCTAAAAAGTCCGATGAAAACAGCAAGATCTGCCCATGAAATAATGTCAACGTAACAACTTAGAAAATCTCCGTCAGTATCTAATTGTCTCCAATAGTAATAATCGTGAATAATAAGGAAACTCATCAAGGAAACGTCCCAGCTGGCTGGAAGCATTCATACTGGAACCATTCATACTGGAAGAAACAACAAACAAGAAGAAAACAAAGTGTTAAATCTACGTTCAAAATCCTAGGTAAAACATTTGCTTATTTTCGTTTATACTGTAATAGCCATTGCATTTCATTAATTCGTGCAAATCCTCCAAGAGTCTAATTATATGAACTCGATATCATACATAAATGAACTATTGATATGTGTGTTTAAATTTCAAATGCTATGTAATACTTTATTATTATTATGTGTGTGCATGAGTTAATATGTGCGTGATCCTTATATCAATATTATTGGTTAAATTAGATAAATACCAGTGTTCGGTTATGAAAATATACAAGAATATTTAAACTAGTTTAGAAATGTTAATTTAAAAATATGCGTGTGTTTTTATTAGAATTATAAAATGTTTAAATTTAGTAAATAAATGTTAGTTAATAAATTGTCTTTAAAATTAAACTTTATTTGTCGGTCAATTCTTTTTATCAATTCTTTTACCAAATTCTTTTATCAATCTCTTTTATAAATTCCTTTTACAATTCTTTTATCAATTCTTTTAACCACTAATGAAGTATAATCTATTAGTGATTATAAACAGCTGAGCTAGCAGTGGATTTAGGCATTGAGTTAGTGGCCATTGTTCAAAGTGCGTTGTCTATTCTTTTAGTATTCTTTTAGAATAAGCAGCTGGTACCCGTGTTTATACACAAACAAAAAAGAGTGCTTTGAATTTGGTGTTGAACTCAACAGCCGAGAAGAAGCTATGTCCTGGAAATGTAATGCTAGTTATATACTTTATAGCTATCATTTGGGCATACATACTCTCCGAGTATGTTCTTCTCTGCCTAAGAGACCGGTGTTTCGAATGCACATATTCGAACCCGGTTCAAATGGCTATACCCAACTGTGGGGCTGAACTTGTCATAAACAACAGTTAATGAAATACTTTGTTTCTTGTTTGAAAATTTTGTTTTATACAAAAGTTAAATTACGTATGTAAAAGTGTTTTAATTTAAAAAAAAAAAGAATTGACCGAAAACTTTTTTTTTTCGAAATGAAAAGAGATTTTGACATGTATGCTATCAAATCAGAGACAGTTGATATTTGGGCAGAGTTAAAGCATTAGATCGGGTAGAGAAAAGGACTAAAAGGGTGGAGTTAGCGTGAGTTTCCGTCTTAGTAAGAAAAAATAAATAAATAAGTCGTATTTAAATTTAGTTTAACATAAGCGCTAGTACTTTGAAATTGAAATTTTTGAAAATGGATCCGAAAGAAAGCCCAATATATTTTAAAAATCCCCAGTTAGTAGAAAAGGAGAAAGAAGAAGTATCTGAGACGCGAATGATGATGAAAATGATGATGAATATGATGGAAGAAATGCGTCAAGAAATTAAACAAAGTCAACAAGAATTGTGTCAGATCAAAGAAGAACTCAAAGCAGAATTGAAGGCAGAAATTAGTCAGGTTAAAACAGAAATTAAAGAACTCAGAGCAGAAGTAAGAGAAATAAGATGTGAGATAATGGTAAAGGTAGAGAAGAACCAAGAAGTTATAGAGTTAGATTTAATTAAAGAAAGTCAGGAAGTTGAGGTCACGAAAGAGGTAGAAATTGAATTAGAATCAGATAGCATTGTGATAAATAAAGTAGACACAAATGTAGATCAAGAAATAGAAGAAAAACATAAGTTCAAGGTAGTAGATAGTGTAGAAAAGTTTTTACAAAAATTTAAAAAGGTTAAAGTAAACGTTCGCATTCGCTGTAGACGTAGATTTAAAACAAAGAGGAAGCGTAGGAAAAAATATTCACGATTAGGAAAAATACGGAGATCTGTAAAGCTTAAAAGTTTTCTAATTTACAAGGCAGAAAATAGAATGGAAAGAGAAAGAGATAAAATAGATTTTAATCAAGAAATAGAAGTGAGAATATGGAGTATGATTTATATTATAAAATTAGTAGAAAGAAAGAAGGAACCGCCTGACATAGTTTAAAAGTTAGTAATCGGGCGGAATAGTAAAGGAAATAAACAAAAAGGACCGGAAATGGACTATGAGTCTAATATAATTATTTTGACGTAGGTGAAAAGCCTGAATTAGAATTTCGCTATTTAAAATGATGGATTGTTTTGTCAAATAATAATAACGGAGGCTTCGCAAAATAAAAGATTTTTTTTTCTCCACGCACATATTAATTAAGGAAATGTTCGTAAATAAACAGTTCAAATAAATAAAAATCAATAAAATCAAGTTAAATAAATGGGTCAAATTAAGGATTTAGAAATAATGTTTGTAGAATTAAATAAATGAATAAAATAATGGAAATACATAAAATAAAAACAAGTTAAATAAATAAGTATAATATATCTGTAGAAAATAAATAAAATATTCGTAGTAAAATAAAATAGTTTTTTGAATATACGCATGTTAAAATAAAAGTTTGTTTTGAATACCGTAAGTTAAGAAAAGGATGTAAATAAATTGTTTAAAATAATCAAGATAAAAAAAAAATCTCTAGTAAAATAATAATGAATGAATCATAATAAAGCAAAATAGTTTTTTTTCTGAGTACACGCACGTTAATATATAAGTTAAAGTAATGGGTTAAAAGTAATATCGTAATATAAATAAATATGTAAATTGATGTCCGTGATAGTTTAAAGATAATATTATAAGATTAGTGTAAATAAATAATGTTGAAATAATGTTCGTAATGGTTTGAAATAATGGTGTAAGATTAGATTAATACAAATAAATATGTTAAAGTAATGTTCATGTGTAGTTAAAAATAATATTGAAAGGTTAAAATAATATAAATGAAAGTCAATCTAAGTTGTATTAAGAGTGTATAAGGGTTCGAATCTAAAGGGATGAGGGTAGTATTGAAATAAGTTAGATAAGGATTAAGTTTAAAGCTCTCGACTGGATAAATTCTAGTACCCGCAACGGATTGGCCGGGATCATTCCTCTTTTAAAAAGCACACTGGCAACAACCAGAGTAAGTCGTAAGTCACTTTTCAGGGGAGAATCCCCATATCTCGTACCTCATTTTCCAAAGCGTAAGTCGGAAATGGACAGTTGAAAATTCCTGCCATTGCAGCTGCTTAGTCAAAGTCCGATCAAGAGAATCGGCAATCGTTTTCCAGGGCGTAAGTCGGAAATGGACAGTTGAAATTCCTGCCATTTGCAGCCACCTTTTCTTAGTCAAAGTCCGATCAAGAGAATCGGCAGCCGAAGCTTCATTTATAAAAGATCCCTGTGCCACAAATTTAGTTTGTCCTCGTGGTCATTATCCAGGACGAACATTGTAAGCAATGTTACCAGCATAGAAAGAAGAAAAGCATAATTGGAGATTGCCCTTAGCATGGAAAGGAAAAGATACCAAAAAGCAAACTTAGAAAGAATAATAAATTAAGATTTAATGTTGTCAGAGATAAAATGGTCAAAAATGACGCATTTTACTCTCAAAAGGAAGGGCGGTGTAATGTACCTATATTGATATAGGCACATATAATTTTATCTAAAATTATATTATTAAAATAATCGTTCATAAAAGAAAAACATAAAATTAAACGTTGAAGAGTTTATTGCAGTTTGTTTTAGAAAAGGATAAGAATCAAATAGTTTTCTAGCGTTAGTTTTGAAATAAAAAAGCTACAATTAATTAATCAGAAGGGGAGAGGGGTGTTTCATTAGAGAAATTAAACTAAGGGTTATAAAAGGAAGTAAAGAGTTTTTATTAGTATTCGTAAAAATATAATTTAAAAGGTTAAAACATACAAATCTCTTTTCATTCAAGTTTAATTAAAGAAAAAATAATGTTAAAACTAAATAGTAAATTGTATTAAAAATATATGTGCGTATATATGTGCGATTTGTAAATAAATAAAATGTATGCGAAATAAAAGAAGATTATCATTAAAAACACGGCAATGGCTATTAATAAAATAAAACAACATGTTTTATTGCATGGCTATTACTAATTAAGCAATCTTCCAAAACACGTTTATCAAATGATTATCACTGGAATTTGACAACAGATCTTTGCCGGAGATATTAGAAAGACAACAAGGCGCAGGTATAAATAGACCTTTTTTTATCGGACAGTAGTCAGTTCACAAAAGTAATTGAGTAGTGCAGTTCAGAAATTAATTGAGTCAGTTAACAAACAAAATGCAGTGTTGAGAAGATTTTGGGAATTCACGCCTCTCCACAGCCTAAAAAGTCCGATGAAAACAGCAAGATCTGCCCGTGAAATAATGTCAACGTAACAACTTAGAAAATCTCCGTCAGTATCTAATTGTCTCCAATAGTAATAATCGTGAATAATAAGGAAACTCATCAAGGAAATGTCCCAGCCGGCTGGAAGCATTCATACTGGAACCATTCATACTGGAAGAAACAACAAACAAGAAGAAAACAAAGTGTTAAATCTACGTTCAAAATCCTAGGTAAAACATTTGCTTATTTTCGTTTATACTGTAATAGCCATTGCATTTCATTAATTCGTGCGAATCCTCCAAGAGTCTAATTATATGAACTCGATATCATACATAAATGAACTATTGATATGTGTGTTTAAATTTCAAATGCTATGTAATACTTTATTATTATTATGTGTGTGCATGAGTTAATATGTGCGTGATCCTTATATCAATATTATTGGTTAAATTAGATAAATACCAGTGTTCGGTTATGAAAATATACAAGAATATTTAAACTAGTTTAGAAATGTTAATTTAAAAATATGCGTGTGTTTTTATTAGAATTATAAAATGTTTAAATTTAGTAAATAAATGTTAGTTAATAAATTGTCTTTAAAATTAAACTTTATTTGTCGGTCAATTCTTTTTATCAATTCTTTTACCAAATTCTTTTATCAATCCCTTTTATAAATTCCTTTTACAATTCTTCTATCAATTCTTTTAACCACTAATGAAGTATAATCTATTAGTGATTACAAACAGCTGAGCTAGTCATGGATTTAGGCGTTGAGTTAGTGGCCACTGTTCAAAGTGCATTGTCTATTCTTTTAGTATTCTTTTAGAATAAACAGCTGGCGCCCGTGTTTATACACAAACAAAAAAGTGCTTTGGATTTGGTGTTGAACTCAACAGCCGAGAAGAAGCTATGTCCTGGAAATGTAACGCTAGTTATATACTTTATAGCTATCGTTTGGGCATACATACTCTCTGAGTATGTTCTTCTCTGCCTAAGAGACCGGTGTTTCGAATGCACATATTCGAACTCGGTTCAATATATATATATATATATTGCAATATTATTAAATAGAGGTCTTGCTCATCATCAAAAAACTAAAAAGAATAATAATAGACAATTCATTTCTGACCAAGTTGTACCTGATCAAATAAAGGGAAATGAAATACTAGGATTTTAAATATTATAAATAAGCAAGTAAAAAATCTATATATTAACATATAGGTGGATACCAAATGGGAATTTTATCATACCCGACTATATTTATAACTGTTTTTATATTCTTAAAGTATAGACTTAAATTACTAACTTATATAAAATAAATAAGTAGAATGTAATTTTCACGAATTTTAATAAATATAAAGTATGTAATACATTATATGACCATAAACTTTATGATGTGATAATTTATAAATGAACAAAATGTAAACCTATTATTATAAAGTACTGAAAACTATGAAATTATTCAAATGAAAGTCAATCTCTGATAATGGGCTATTTCTTAAATATTATAAATCTCTGTGCACTCTCACCAACTCTCACAAACCATGCTTAAATCAGGGCTTGAGTCCATTGTGTGCCTGATGTTATAATCAAATATTTAATTGTACAAAACTATTTAACCCATCACAGGAGAAAGACAGTGTCTTATTTTTAACCATGTACAATTAGATAAACATGACTTATAAATGTAAACCTATTATTATAAAGTTCTGATAACTTTGAAATTATTCAAATTGAAGTCAATCTCTGATAATGCACTATTTCTTAAATATTATAAATCTCTATGCACTCTCCCACTGGTAAGAGTTTAAAAAACTTAAGTGAATCACTTAGGTTTAGAATGTACATTCTAAATACACCAACTATTACAGACTATGCTTAAGTCAGGGCAATGGTCTATTGTGTGCTTAATGTTATAATCAAATATTCAATTGTACAAATCTATTTAATCCATCACAGAAATAGTGCATTATCAGAGATTGATTTCTGTTTAAATAATTTTAAAGTTTTCAGTGCTTTATAATAATAGGCTTACATTTATAAGTCATATTTTTCAGGTGGTTAAAAATGAGACCCTGTCTCTAAACTCCTAAAATGCATTACATTTGAACAATTGAATATTTGATTATAATATCAGACATACAATAGAATCGTACCTTGATTTAAGTATAGTCTGTAAGAGTTGGTGTATATAGAATGTATGCACTAAACTTAAGTGATTGACTTAAGTTTTTTAACTCTTACTGGGGAGAGGGTGTGTGGAGATTTATAAAATTTAATGAAATAGCACATTATCAGAGATTGACTTCTGTTTAAATAATTTCAAAGTTTTCAGCACTTTACAATAATATGTTTATATTTATAATCCACGTTTATATAATCACAGGTGATTAAAAATGAGACACGGTCTTTCTCTTGTGATGGGTTAAATAGACTTTTACAATTGAATATTTATTTGATTATAACATCAGCACACAATAGACTTGAGTCCTGATTTAATCATGGTATGTAAGAATTAGTGTACACCTGGGTCTCATTTTACGCAATAGATAGGTTCTTCAGAAAACACGCTCAATCGAAATTGTGCAAAAATAGACGTAACTTACATTGAAAAAGGGGGAATGCGGTCTGTGATTTTTCAAAATTTGTGTAAAAGCAAAGCACCAATGTGAAATTATTTAAAATTCATGCAAAAAAAAAAAAAAAATAAGGAAATAAAATATGACTAATAAAAAATTTCAAATTTGAAAAAAATTGATACAAGACAAACTTTTTTTAACTATTATATTTAATTTTATTCAAAATAATATATTTTTATGCATAATTTACAGTACAGTAATCTACATTTTTTTATACACGTTTTAATTATTATTGCTATTTGCCCAAAAACAGGTTAGTTTGCAAACTAGTAAAAAATCAGATTCTCATGTGATGTGATGTATTTGGCTTCTCCTTAAATGAAGTCAAGAATATCTCAGCAATTATTCTCACAAGAGGAAATACAACTAGCGCCAAGATCACTCTCAGGTTGTGTTAATGGTTTTCTGTTGACGATGGCGATTATTTTATTAATTGTTTATAAACTTAGACTTATGATAATAAAAAGACATTTATTCACCACTGCTGGGAAAAATTTAATTAAAACTAACAACTAAAAATTAAATTCCTATTTTTGACTTTAATTTTCAGTTCCGTTTAAAAATCAAATTTCGTTTTACATCACATTAATTTCAAGTCGCCCGTAAGTAATTTTTAAATTGTTAATTATAATTAAAAATCAGATTTTAATTTTTAATTGTGCCCACTGCAATTACTGACCTTTTAAAAATAAACTTGTGGACACTAAATGATTAATAATTGATTACGTTCTTTTTTAAAAAGCAAAAAACAGAATGTGATTTAAAATGCAAAATTAACACACACAATGTTTGAACAAATTTACATTATAAGCTTGTAAAATTTAATGTGTGTATGCATAAAATGTGGAAATCATGATTTTAATTTCATTATTGCATAAAATTGTACTATTATAAAGCACTGAAAATATTGAAATTACTAAGATGAAAGTTGAATTTCAATAATGTGCTATTACTTTCAATATAACGTAAGTGTGCGAAATTTATTATTTAAAGTAGTAGCGCATTATCGGAGGTCAACTTCTGGTGAAACATGAATCGTGTAACTTCAAAATTGTGTTAAATAAGTCTGCATAAAAAGAAACCCAGGTGTATATAGAATGTACGCACTTGCAGACCTTTCACTTAAGTTTAGAGCGTAAAGTGATTTACTTAAATGTTTTAACTCTTACTAGTTAGAGATTGTATGGAGATTTATATTTAAGAAATAGCACATTATTGGAGATTGACTTCCATTTGCATTATATATATATATATATATATATATATATATATATATATGGGTGAGAGATGGATCTAATGATAGAGATAGTGAATGCTTACTCTGACATTTATGTAAACAAACATAAGCTTTGATGGTGTTTTTGGTAAAATGCCATCTGTTGATCATTAATACAAGCATTAGCAAGTTTAACTTGTTTTTTTGTTTTTCATAAATATACCTTTGAGGTTTTCTTGCAATGATATATATTGCAGAGGCTTCTACTATGTGGTGATACTGAACTGATATCAGACCCATATAGCTATCTGGCTTGCTATGCTGAGTTTGAAGACATTATGTGTCTAAAAAACTCATGCTTGCAAGCTGAATAGAAATTGTTTCATAAACGCTCAGAGTTAGTGTTTAGATCTAGTTTCTTATTCCTGTCCTTCACTGATGATAGCAAATCAGCTTGAAATCATGATCTGAATGTGGATCTAATGATAGAGATAATGAATGCATACTCTGACATTTATGTAAACAAACATATGCTTTGAAGGTGTTTTTGGTAAAGCGCCATCTATTGATCATTAATACAAGCGTTAGCAAGTTTAAATTGTTTTTTTGTTTTTCATATATATATATATAAGTACTCAGTTTTATAAAATAGAGTGTATAATGACAGGTAGTTCAAATGTATGAGTTCAAGTCCTCATAGTTGCATTAAGTTTAATATAGATATTATACATGTATTTAAATTGTATATTTAGTCTGTATTCTGCCCATCTTTCTTCTGTATATTTAAATGACCATATTATGATCCTATGGGGGAGGGGATAAATGGCTTAAAGCCAACATGGGTATGGAAATAATATTGGCATCATCAAGAGCTTTGAGCATTGAATCTTTAGACTTTCAATGATATGGATTGCTGAAAAGTTGGAAGTTGGAGAATATTGAAATTTGTCCATTAAAGTTTAAAGATTTGCAATTGTAATACAAACTGAACACTTATTATACATATGTGTAAGAGATGGTGAGCTACACCAACTCATGAATGCTGGTTCAACACAAAATACATATATTGGAGATCATTTATCATTTTTATATAATCTGGTCATGCAAGTTATAGCTGTAAGAACTTTAAAGTCTGAGTTCAAATCCTTTTTATTTCATTATGTTTAGTATAAACAATATATAAGTCTTTCAACATATATATGTTGAAACGAAGATTTTCATAAGTTGCATATATAAAAGACATATTTTGCAGGTTCATCCGTGTTAAAAAATGTTAAATACTGATATTCCGACATTTCTACTTGATCACACACATCATCCACTGGGTGATAAAAGATAGAAAGATGGTTGTAGAGGTGCTACAATCACTGATTTGAATAAATGTTAAAGTTCCACTAATAGCAAAAATGTTAAATTTAAGAATGTTTTTTTAAAAATATTTCCAAATAGGAGGAAGTTTGCATATATCATCTTGCTTATTGATACAATCTGGGCTTTTTAAGTATTTCAACGGCTTTTCTAATTTTGCACTGGTAGAGATTGTCACATCTGGATGTGATTCTGGTACTAGAAAAATCAATTTTATGACCCGAATCTATAGTATGGAATGAGAGTGCTGATGATGATGAGTGTTGTTTAACTGCATTAGCATGCTCATCTATATAACACTGATGCAATGATTACTCATACTTATGTGAGAAGCTTTATAATTTTTACATGAGATTTGATAAACACCATGAGATTCAAGGAGGATTGAATCCTTAGGCTTGGTAAAAATTGTAAAGCTTCTTATCTAGGTATGAGTAATCATCACATCAGTGTTAAGAGAGATGAGCATGCTAATGCAGTTAAACATCACTCATCATCATCAGCACTCTCACTCCATATTATAGATTCAGGTCATAAAATTGATTTTTCTAATACCAGAATCATATCCAGATGTGATAATCTCTACCAGTGCAAAATTAGAGAAGCCATTGAGATACATAAAAGTCCAGATTGTACCAGTAAGCCAGATGGTAAATGCAAACTTCCTCCTATTTGGAAAGATTTTTTTAAAAAACATGTTAAACATTTTTGCTATTGGTGGAACTTTAACATTTATTCAAATCGGTGATTGTAGCGCCTCTACAACCGTCTTTCTACCCTTTATCCCCCAGTGGATGACTTGTGTGACCAAGTAGAAACGTCAGAATATCAATATTTAATTATTTTTTTTACCATAGATGAATCCACAAAATGTCTTATATATATATAGTAAATAGGTGAATAAATAATAAGTTATTTTCTCAGACAATGTCATTTAAATGTGAAAATAAATTATAAAAATTAGATAATAGCTCTATAACCTAAATGGGCATATGGTCCAATAAATGTTGTTTCACAATTTCAATGTCATTAAAGAAGATTGTTTAAAATAAGCATCATGTTGTCATTAATAAAAATTAAGTATAACTATAATTATAATTTATCCAAATCACTTCGAACACTTTTTAGAAGAACATTTTTTGTACATATATACACATATTCCAACGTTTCAACTGTATATATGTAAAATAGAACGTTTTTGGTGAATAGTGTTGAAAGTGATTTGGGTATGTTGGATAATTTATATAAGATATAAATTATAGCAAAAATTAAGAAAAAGATGATTTTGGTAATATAACTGTAATTAAATAATATTTTTTATTTAATGTTTTATATCTACAAAATAAATACCTCAGTATTTAGCTATATTCATCCCTTTAGCATGGACAATGTATCATTTTACTAGCTATTTTTCTTATATATTTTCTTCATCATATAATATTTAAAATAAGTATTTTTATACATCAAATTATACTAAATTATAAGTGGTTTTAAACAGTCATTCATTTATATGCAAATATAGAAGTCATATGATATTTGCTCTACTGAATGTCAATAAAAGATTAAATACCTAAAAAAAATTCATCACCAGAGGAGACCAGAAAATATTTTAAGATAAATAAAACTTACTACAGTAGAGGTAAATGGTCCTCAGTATTAATATAAATGTTTTTTTTTAAACATACTTGCTTTAAAATAAACATTTGCGCCAATAAAATGATATTACTATACTAAATATAAATATTAAGTCACAATTTATATGATATATCTTTTCTGAGATCATTCCCTTTTAAAAACCATTTATGTGATAACAGTAATTTAAGAAGATCATATTTTTATTTTTAATAAAATGATTGCAACAACAATAATCAATTGTTTCAGGAGTTTATAGTTTTCTACTTAAGCAGTTTCACTCAAGAGTTGTCTGAAAAACTACAAGATGATGCAATAATTTTTGAAAAACAAATCATTAACATAGCTGTATAGACAATAGTTTGTATCCATTGAGGATTTTATATTCTCTTTTTACAGTGTTAAGATTGTTCAGATAATTTTAGCAGCATTTCATTCCTTCATTTTGACAAAATTACTTTATTAGCATTTTTATTCCTATAAATTTATAGTATTCTTGACTTTTAAATGATGTTCCATGATAAGATATTAATTTAAGACAATTTGAAAAAATATTGACTTTTAACGACAAATGTTTCTTTGGTATTTAACATTTTTATTTTTGAAATAGAAGTTTCTATATAATTCTTAAAATAAAACATGGGAATATATAAAAAGTACCTCTATAAAAATAAAAATAAGTACTTATCAATAAAGTTTACTTATATTTATAAATGCTTATTTACCACACCATATTTAAGACATTATCTCCATAATGATCTGCTAAGATTCCCTTTTTATTCGTGTTTGTATCACTTTATCCCTGAGACAAACTTCCATTTTCTTTTTTAGATCATACAACATTCTGAATAAATCTTTCAAGTTATATAATATTTATTAAAATATTAAATGAATATATTTTTAAAGATAAAATTATACAATGAAATTAAAATATAAACCTATACATAGTAAAATAAATCATTCTTTCTTCCTTTATTTCACAGTATAATAAATGATCTTCTTAATAAGTATTACACTAAATTTTACAACCTTCAACAGATACGCCTTAAACATGCTAACATGACATTCCAATAAGATGTAATAATGACATGACATGGACCTCTCAATTCTCAAACACAAGTCAGAACCATAAGAAAAAGATGGGACCCACCTTCTTCTATGCCTCAATTTATATATATATAAAATCCAGACTCAAGCATTTTGAACTAAGAGTGTGAAGCTTAAATACCTTCACATTTAATTCACTAAATATTATATATAAATAAACAATGCAAAATCTTTCAATTTACTACGAAGCAATTTTTTAAATCTAATGAAATGATATTAACAAATGTAAATATATCAAATTTATTAAGCATAAACAGATAATATTGTAATAACATGAAAGCTAAAACCTTCAACAGATATGCCTTAAACATGCTAACGTGACAGCCAATAAGATAATTGAGAGATCCGTATGATGTCATTATTCCATCTTATTGGCTGTCATCTTAGCATGTTTAAGGCATATCTGTTGAAGGTTTTAGCTTTCATATTATTACAATATTATCTGTTTATGCTTAATAAATTTGATATACTAAATTTTACAGTAAAATTATAAAAATATTTATTTTCAATTTTAAAATAAAAAGAATAAATATACATACTCACACACATCTTAAACAATAGACTAAAGCTAGATTAATTATTTTAAAATCATTTTGAAATATATATGATTTAAATTCATTTTAAAATATATTTGATTTAAATATGAATATTAATTTATTACTTCTAGCATAAAATCATTTATACACACATAATATATTATATGTTTATAGTATATTTAATTTTATTGATTTCTACAATAGTGTGCATGCTTAAAACAAATATACCAACTTTTAAACTCATTTTACCATGAAGTCAAAATTTTGCTACTTGTATATGTAGAATTATTATAAACAATAATACATTATACATTTTAATGATTGCTTTTTAAGGTATTGTATTTTAATAAATATAATATTTGAAATAAAATAAGAATTTTTTTTAGAATGTATTATTAAACTTAGATTTTTCTTGTATATCACATTAAATACATTACAAAACAGAATTGTTAAACATTAGTGTGGAGTGTAAAATGTCAATTATCATAAATTCGGATCAAAGGAGATGAAAAATGACAGAATTAACCAAAATAATTAAATAATAATAGTGCATTCATAAATTGAGTGCTTACAATTTAATTATGAATCGAAAATAATAAATACTAGATAATGTTAACTTTAAAAAACAAACGTTATTTTGCATATTTTTATAGTGGGTTGATGTGATCCAAATGTAGACACTAATGTCATTAGTTTTATTGGACTATTATTTAAAACTTACATTATATTAAAACTAAATTATCCTGCAGAAAATATGGATATAATATTGATTGTTATCATACAAAAGAAAACACTTACTTAAAATATAGTAAGGGAATAATCATTTTAGAATCTAAGGTAAAGACTTCATACCTTACCCAAGATTTCAAATGAAGTGTGTTTCTTTGTTATATTTCAAAAATATTAAAACATTGGTGCACAGATACCCATTTATAACACTTCTTCTTTCTATAAGTTTGTAACAGCTAAATGTTTTATCATAAATTCTGGAGTCCAACAATCATTGCTAATAAGAATTATTCATGTTAAGTAATTTTTAACAACAGTTTGTTGTCCATAAATTAAGATGATTTTTTTGGAAACATTAGTGCTACTTTAAATTTTACTATTAAAAGAAACATGCTATGTGGATTGTAATTGATAGACACAAAGAAACATAATAACATAGCTT
This sequence comes from Epiperipatus broadwayi, assembly GCA_028023455.1. Lineage (NCBI taxonomy): Eukaryota > Metazoa > Onychophora > Udeonychophora > Euonychophora > Peripatidae > Epiperipatus > Epiperipatus broadwayi. The sequence goes on from JAQFVV010000278.1 coordinate 126,592, forward strand.
CAAGAGAGAGTCATTTTATTCAAGCTTTCCTTTATTCTTTTAAAATCTATATTCACTGTGTAATGTAATTACATTGGAATTTAATGACTGCAAACATCATATCTCAAATGATTAAAGGCTGACCTGAAACACTTTATATCATTAGAACATTGTTTTGGTGGAGATACAACTAAATATTTTATGTTTATAATATTTAATGTATAATGTAATTAGAGGGATTTGAACTCAGGATTTTTTCAATCTATTTATCCTCCACACTATTTCAAACAACTGATGCACATGACTATGCATAACCAATAAAGATCCAGCAGTCATGGGTTGGATAGATCACACTCACCCACACATATATACAATCAGTGCTCTGTTTATATAAGATAGCAATTCCTCAGTCTTGAACGGATAGATTTCAATCTTCTCATCATTCTAGAAATTCAACCAACCATTTCATTGAAGAATGACAATGAAATGCTTTTGTTGGATTGGAAATGGATGGTTGAATACTTGAAAGGGTGAGAACATTGAATCCTACTCATTAAAGTTTAGGAAATTACTATCTTTATTATAAACCAAGTACTGGTTGTATACATGTGTGGGAGATTAAGATATGGCCCAACTGATGAATGTTGGTTCTGCATCAAATACATGTGTTGCAGATTATGTATCTTTTTTGCATGTGTGTGGACATATTTAACAGTTGCTTAAGATAGAGCAGAGGATGAATATACTAAAAAATCCTGAGTTCAAACCTCTCCACTTATATATATATATATATATATATATATATATATATATATATATATATAGAAAACATTCAGTATAAGAAAATGACATACTTAGAATTAGATGTATTATTTAGAATGTAATTAAAGATTAAGTACATATACTTTTATTTGTATTTGAATATTTAGAATGTAATAAATATGTTAATTAAAGATTACAGATAATATAGACATTCACGACCAATCAGTGGATGCCAATTATCTCTTAAATGCAATTTGATAGTACACCATTTATTTAGATATCTAAACCTGCGAATAATTTTTGAGTAAAAAAACAGTAAGTGAAAGATGTGTCTAAAATTTAATGGGACAATGATTTACTTTAATAAAGTTAGGTACATATAAAGAGAATTAATTTGTAATGAGAATACACTCTTTACCTTGCACAAACACAAATATTGACAACACACATGGACTGAGATTCATTATAAATAAAAAATGGAGGAAAAGCATTGTGATGATATATGATACATCAAACAATATTAATTGTTCAACCTAATAAAAGATATGTTATCAGGTTTCTGCCTCAAGAACATCTCATTGTGATGAAGTTAAAGAATTATTTCTTAGATGTACAAAATGTTTTTAATATTACTAAATGACATTTTAAATTATAATGCAAGAAATTAATGCTAGAATTGGAAAATAGTTGCAAGATAAATGTTACCATTTTAATTTGGTTATGGTGACAAAAATGAGAGCCAGAAACATAGATGTGTGGAGTTTGCAGAAATGGAACAACTGTATATTATTGAATCCTTTTTTTAAATACTATATATTAATTGATATCGACACATCCAAATAAAGATACTACAAAATAGGTTTATATATTGACTATAAAAATTTATATTTCAAGATTATGATGTTCATAATATATTCAAAATAGTGAATAATATTTGAACAGGACAGTGTAAGATGTGTTAATAGCAAAGTATAAAGACAAAGATTATTAAAGAGATGTATTAATGATAATATTCCTTATTTTAACAATACTCCAACAAACTTAATCTAGAATTAACAAATCAATTAAACATATTAATGGCTTTGGTAATAAATCAAGCTGAACTAATATCAGTGAAAAAATATATAATATTCATTAAGAACTACAAACATGTGCACAAAAAAAACATTAATTCACCAATAAATTTTCAACAGAGAAAACTATATATGAGAAATAAGAAATATGAATAATGAAACATTAAAAAATAGATATTTGAAATTCTGCAAAATGATATGAATAAGGTTTTAAAAATGATATAAAATTATATATGTAAAAATTAAAATAAACTTTTAAAAAGAAATAAAAGTTCAAAAAGCATAAAACTAGACTTTAGTATTGATAGAAAAATAATTTCAATAATAAAAGATGGAACTATTATTGAAAGAGGGATAAAATTATAAAAGACTTGAGATTGATCTACAATGAATTACTCTGGCTTGCAATAGTGATGCTACTGGATGGAGAGTTTAGCACCTGTGTAAACAACTTGTGTAAGCATAAGAAATGGATTACCTAGTACGATAATACAAAAACGTAAATCCTGCAATTTTTTAAATTATCATGTATTTTAAATGAATAAATAAGAAAAGTTATTGTCTAAGAAAAGAAAAAAAGGTTATAAAGAAATAAAAAAACTGGTAGTAAAATTATAAACCAAGTGTCTAAATAATAAATATATAAGGGTTTGAAATCAGACTCTCACATGACTGAATTCTCCATGCCATCTTATATTGCTGACCCACCTAATCACACACTATTGGAAGAATGTAATAGTGGTATTATTATTAATGAGAAAGTGAAAAAGAAGATATTAAAAAATTCAAATGTATCAGTTTATTCAAAATCTTTCCCCAAATTATTATGACTCATGTAACTGTATATTAGACTTTAATCAACAAAAAAAAAAAAAACAAGCTGGATTTAAATGCGGTTTTATCACAGTATATCACAGACAAGTATTTAGAGAAGTGTTGGAAAAAAAATCCCATTGGATATATGTTACCATTATACTTCTATTTTATGTACAATACAATACATTTTATTCTATAAGCATTTCCATGAGAATTCATGTTTTATCTCTATATGATGTAGATCTGCAACCCTGCTTCATTTTGAATAATATTTGTCAAAGTTCAGAAATAAAGATTATATTGCATAGTAATATTAAAAAGTTATCATTGATAAAAAGGTCTGTAAGAGTGATTGCACATTTCTTAAACCTTTTATAATAGTGAAAAAAAAATGTTTTGTGAAATAAAATTGAAATCTAAAAGAGTGAAAATAATAAATCTTATTTATATAGATTTTAATAATTTTTGAAAGTATTGTTTCAAAGCATCACAAAATATTTCCAAACTATCAGGTGAAAACAAGAAAATGAACCTTTAATCATCATGAATTTAAAAACAGTCAATGATTAAATATTCACATTAGTGATATTATTAATACATATAAAAATATAATTGAAGAAATTAGTTCTAGAATTCAATTTGATGAAGTGTTTTTGGTAGAAATAATATTAAAAATAAATATGGCTTCTATTAGATGTATATATGAATCTGAGACTTAATCCATAAACTTCAGACCACTTATTGCAGTACAAAGAAATGTACCTTAAAAATACCAGAAAAAATGTGAAAGCTCATTACATGGCTAAGAAAAAAACAACTGTCATTAAGATCATTGGTCAATGTAAAAAGTGAAATAAAGCTAGGCTGGATACATTTCTAGAAAATATAAAAAACATATAATCAAAATGATAAACTGAATTTAAAGAGATTGGAAAAGATTTTGATAAAGATTATATGTGAGGTGGATAGATAAAAAAGATTATTAGTATAAAATGGAGACTAGAGTCTCTGAAGTAGACAAATTGGATTAAACATAGGTATGAATAGAATGTGTTGGAAAATAATGATTATGAAACAATTTCAGAATGTGATAAAGAGTTAATTAGTTTAAAGATAAGCTTATGATTATGTTAAGGATTTATATAGACCATGCTTACAAAAAATGATTACAAAAACAATAGACAAACAAAAAGAAAACAATTTAAATCAATAATTAACTATATATTATTAATATTATATATAGCAAACAAATTAGTGTTATTTGATTTAAAATAAAAAATGTACATATAAATTTAACAATTTAAAATAGTTATATATATGTCTCAAATTCATTTACAGTGAGTTCTATTATATGAAAGGCTTAATATAATTAACAAACAGCACAGCAAATATTGTTTTCACTAAATTAAGATTTATATAAAAATTATAAATGCATGTAACTGACATTAGAACAACAAACATATTTGTCATGTAAGAAATAAGTTACCAATTTAATTCGCATAACTATTTATTTCTACATTTAGCTTTGAAAATAAATTTAATGTATTAATATTCTCCTGAAAGTTTGTGATGATGGTATTTTAGTTGTATTTATATAATGGACTATTTCTATCATCTAATATTGAGTATTTAATGTCTTTAGAAAAAATAATTATTTAAATCTTCCAATTACTTTCAACTGTTAATAATAACATGCAGGTTCATATATTCACAATGTTTTGAAATATATTATTCTCCTTTCTTCTTCTGATGTTGCTGGCCTGACTTGTGACAATACTAGCATAGGAATAAAACCTGAACCCTTAGTATATTGAATATTAAAGTAATGCTCGAACCAATTGAGCACTGATAAGTTAACCTAGTGTGACTATACCTAATATGGAAATCACAAATCAAGTTTGCTCTTAGGAAAAAGTGGACAAATCAGGAGGAACCTCATAAATAAGTATATAAAATTTCTACTGACTCTTGCCTTTGGCAGGATGGCTCAGTTGGTTAGAGCATGATCTGAGACTTCAATATTCAAGAATATAAGGATCAGAGTTCGATTCCCATGATAGTACTGTCACTGATCAGGCCTGCAACACCTGAAGAAGAGAGAAGAATAGTATTCCTTAAACATTACACATATACTAACCTGTGCTCTATTTCTAGCAATTGAATGTAATTAGAATATTTAAATAAAATTTAATTTTTCTAAAGACATTCAATAATCAATACTAGATGATGGCAATAGTCCAATATATAAATATAATTAATTTATTAATTTTTAATTATTCTTTTACATACACACAATAACTTTAGCAAAAACCTGAAAATCAAAGTTAAAACAAAAGATTATTGTCATAAAAATATTTACGAACAAATAAGCATTAAAATACTTTCAATTAAAATGACACAACAAATAACATTGGTTGCTGTAGAACGCATGCACACAAAATATTTCAGGACATTTTAGAAAGCTGATCATCATCATCATGGAAAAATTCCATGTAAGAAAGAGCAAGTATGTGTTTCATGAGCTTACGTTTACTTTAGAAAGTCATTTAAGTTTTTTTAAGGCAAAAATACAGAATTAAAATATGATGTTAAGAAAAACAAAAGATTTTCTCATGAAAAAATAGAAAATACTCTGATGAATATAATTTAGTGATATAGAAAATAAAAAAGCAGGAAACTTTACGACACTTTATTAAAAAGCTGATTAATGCCAGAAATAATATATTCTAAGTAAAAACATAAATGTGTAGTTATTTTATTACTGTAAGTATATTTTTGTATATATAAGATCATTTTACTTATACTATAACCAGAAAAAAATAGGATTAGAATGTAGCATAAAAAAGAAAAAAACTTTGAATGAAAAGCTGTAAAACTGTTAATTAATGAATGTGCCACGAAGAATATTATTGATTCACATAGAATACATATATTCATCTTGGTTTGTAGTTTTTCTAAAAGAAGCCGAATTAAATAACTGAATATTGCTGTGGATAAACAAAAATAAAATGAGAAAACAAAAGTACTTTTTATTACCATAAATTTGTTTTTGCTTTTAACGATCATTTTTAATTTTTATTGAGATTCTAAAAATAGAATACAACTTCAAGAAAATTTTAAAACTAAAAAGTTAATATTTTGCCCATGATACGACTAAATCAATGTTCTGCAGTTTTTATTCGGATATGCTTGTTTAACATTTTATTTTATACTTTAAAAGTTTTATTTACATTTTCATTAAAATCAAAGTGCATAAAATACAACAATTACTTTGAAATATGCATTTAGAATTGAATTTTGGTTTTTATACTTCATTTTTAGTATATTGGTGATTACTTATCTTTTCGACATACATATGTACAAGTATCAGTGTTATGAGATAGAGTGGAAAATGGTGGGTCATCTGAAAGTCTGTGCTCATATACTCTATATATTACATATATTGATACAGGTATATAATAAGCCTGTATTTCAGTTATCTAAATGAATGTTTTGACTGATAATTTTGCTCTAGGTCAGGGGTCCCCAACCTTTTTGTACTTAAGAGCACATTCTATAATACCGACCAGGTGGCGGGCACCATTTATTTTTTTCAACCAGATGGCGGGCACCATTTATTTTTTAAGGTAAATTTATAGTTGAATATTGTTAATAATACACATAATGTACAAAAAAATATTTATATCAAAAACAAAATTTTAACATATAATTAACGTTTATATTTTTAAGCTGTAAAAGTATAGTGTGCCCGACAATTTGATTACAATGTAATACAATAATTTATAAGAAATTTTAAAAATTAAATTTATTTGTATTAGATAAATAATTTTTTATCGTGTTCAGATAGTGGCGGGTGCACATAAAATGGTCTGTGGGCACCATGGTGCTTGCAGGCATAGGGTTGGGGATGACCTGCTTTAGGTTATAGTTAGGGATTGGATACTCAAAATACATGTTTTTCAATGTGCATTGCAATGAATGAATGATATAATGAATGATCAGCAAACAGTTAATATACTATAATAGATATTACTGTATATTATATCATTATTTAATGATCATTATCAACAGAATCTAATCATTCAATTATCAAAGAAAACAATATGTTTCAGCTACCTGATGAGTGCTGTTTCAGCATGAAATATGGAATTGGAGATCATTTATCCTTTTCACCTATAGGGGATCATGTGTATCATTTGTATAAGATGAAGTGGATGATTAAAGGAAGTTTGAAAGTCAGGGTTCAAAACCTCTATAATTACATCGACTTTAAAGTATATATAATATACGTGTATTTAAACATTATATATATTCTAATATCCTCGTAAAAAATGAATTCGTAGTATTATTTCCAGAAGCTTCCATATTGTAAAAATATAATAGCTAAATAGCTGACATTTCAGTACAATAAGAAATACTTTTCTCAGAGCTTCTTCTTTCTCAAACCATAAGACTGCGTGTGGTGAGATTTAAAATCATTATTTGTCCTTTGTTATTGTCTCCTCGATCTCAAAGTCTATTGGTTGTGAAATTTTAAAAACTATTTTGTACTCCAGTAGCTTTTTCCACATATTGTTAATTTTCTTCAATTTACACTTTTCATTTATTGTCTTAAATCTTGTAAAAATGTGTCTATAGCTTCGCTTAGCGCTCTCTGATAATACGACTCAATTTTTGCTGGGATAAGTGTTTTATTAAAAGTGATGTCAGGGTTAGTTAATTTAAGGTGAGAATAAATATACTCACTGAAAAAAATTAAAGCAGGAGAAATTATTATAAAAATTGTCAAATATGATATATTTTTATTAAACTTTTATCTGATAAGAATATATTTTGGATTGTTTTTTTATTAATTTTGTAAAGTAACAACACCCTTCAGTAGTGTAGATTTTATCTATCATTATGATAAATAAAAATAAAAATTATTCTATTTTTTACTGTTATGAATATAATTATTGCTATTTTTCAATACATTTAAATGGGAAAAAATAGTATATTAAAGTTATTAAATCTTATTTAGATTAATGGCGAAAATTCTCAATGGAATAATAATGAGGTTAAATAAACAGCAGAAAAAGAAAACTTTAAAAAGTAATAAATAATAATTTAAATGAGATCATTCAAAGCAAATTTTTATTTTATACTATCGATAATAAGTTTGAGTAATCAATTATTACCCAATGGTAATGCATTTAAATATCTGCTCCAATATACATTATAGCTTTTAACTTCAGAAATGAGGCTTTGTATTCAATGCTAGAAGTAATAATATTATGAATCTAACACACCTTTAAATTCATTTTACTATTCAAGCTAAAAGCCTCAAATTTCTAACATCTTAAAATTTTGAAATCAATTCAATAGTTATATTAATCTGATTCTAAATTATATGTTTTACTTACTTAATTTGTTTTTAATTGTAGACATTTGATTCTGGTTATGAATGATAATTTTAATAAATTTCATTGTGGTTTACATTATATATATATAATTAGGTACCAACCAGTAAGGTAAATACAATATTATAGTTTAAAATACCTTTGTAGTGCTTTCGATTACGTGGTAATCTTCATCAGCTTTAACTGAATTTCAAATTTGAAATTACCATGTAATCGAAAGCACTACAAAAGTATTTTGAACTGTTATAAGTTATATATATATATAATATTTTATAACAGGTATTGTATTTTACATTTATTATATATATATATATATATATATATATATAACAGGTATTGTATACATACATTTATTATATATATATAATATCTGTATTTCTTCAAAGCAATACATATAATTATATAATTGAATATTTATAAATAGAGTAATCAGATATATTTTAAAATTTTTAAGTGTTAGTTGACAAAGGCTATGAGGATTGTCAAAAGTACTCCTAAGTGGCTAAAATTTTTAAAATATATCTGATTACTGTATTTATTAATATATATATATATAATAAATAAAATATTTGTTAATTAAAAACAATATTGTAATTATAATTGAAATAATATTTTTAACGGTTTACAAACAATCTTTTTTTGAATTTAATGGCAGTTGAGGCAGGTTAGAAAGTAACCGAAAGTACTTCTGCGGATTTAAAGATTGTTTGTAATTGTTTGTAAACCGTTAAAAATATTATTTCAATTATATATATATTGTACTAGTCAAAACAGTATGCTCACTTAACAAGATTCAAATCCTAAGCAAAAGTACCTCAAAACTGATCATGCTCGAGATACACAGATCTGGAGCAATCCTGAATTCTAACCTATTTGCCTATTCTTCGAATCTCTGACCCAATGAACAACAATCCTGATGATACAGTACAATTATTTTAATTATGGGCCCAGAATCAAAGTGGTAGAGCATAAGATCAGACTGATGTTGATGATCAAGATAAGAGTAGCCCAGGAATTACATTTATGAAAGTTATATTTATTAATGCTAAGTTATTAGCTAAAGAAAATAGTTCTAAATACTAATTAGAAAATAATAATAATTCAAAAACAACAAACAGGATTTACATGAAATGCATATTTAATAAAATATTGAGAAAATGCATAAAACACTTGGAGTTAATATTTAAGTCTAGTTTCTAACTCCTATCCCTTCACTGATGAGAGCAAATCAGCTTGAAATCAGCTGATCTCAGGGTGGAGAAAAATGAAAGAGACAGTGAATATTGACTCTGACATTTATGTAAACAAATATGCTTGTTTGGAGGTCTTGGTAAAGCTCCATCTATTGCTCATTAATACAAGCGATAGCAGGTTTTTGCATATATAAAACTTGTTTTGTTTTTCATAAATGTACCTTAAAGTTTTCTTGCAATGATATAGATTGCAGAAGCTTTGATTATGTGGAGAAACTGAACTGATATAAGACCCACATAGCTATCTCGTTTGATAGGCTGAGTTTGAAGACATTTAGGTGTCTAAAAAATTCATGCTTGCAAACTGATAGAAACGTTTTGCATAAAACGCTTGGAGTTAATATTTAGGTCTAGTTTCTAACTCCTATCCCTTCACTGATGAGATCAAATCAGCTTGAAATCAGCTGATCTGAGGGTGGAGCAAAATGAAAGAGACAGTGAATATTGACTCTGATGTTTATGTAAACAAATACACTTGTTTGGAGGTCTTGGTAAAGCTCCATCTATTGATCATTAATACAAGCGATAGCAGGTTTTTGCATATATAAAACTTGTTTTGTTTTTCATAATTGTACCTTAAAGTTTTCTTGCAATGATATAGATTGCAGAAGCTTTGATTATGTGGAGAAACTGAACTGATATAAGACCCACATAGCTATCTCGTTTGATAGGCTGAGTTTGAAGACATTTAGGTGTCTAAAAAATTCATGCTTGCAAACTGATAGAAATGTTTTGCATAAAACGCTTGGAGTTAATATTTAGGTCTAGTTTCTAACTCCTATCCCTTCACTGATGAGATCAAATCAGCTTGAAATCAGCTGATCTGAGGGTGGAGCAAAATGAAAGAGACAGTGAATATTGACTCTGATGTTTATGTAAACAAATACACTTGTTTGGAGGTCTTGGTAAAGCTCCATCTATTGATCATTAATACAAGCAATAGCAGGTTTTTACGTATATAAAACTTGTTTTGTTTTTCATAAATATACCTTTAAAGTTTTCTTGCAATAATATAGATTGCAGAAGCTTTGAATATGTGGAGAAACTGAACTGATATCAGACCTACATAGCTATCTAGTTTGATAGGCTGAGTTTGAAGACATTTAGGTGTCTAAAAAATTTATGCTTGCAAACTGATAGAAACGTTTTGCATAAAATGCTTGGAGTTAATATTTAGGTCTAGTTTCTAACTCTTATCCCTTCACTGATGAGAGCAAATCAGCTTGAAATCAGCTAATCTGAGGGTGGAGCAAAATGAAAGAGACAGTGAATATTGACTCTGACATTTATGTAAACAAATACGCTTGTTTGGAGGTCTTGGTAAAGCTCCATCTATTGATCATTAATACAAGCGATAGCAGGTTTTTACGTATATAAAACTTGTTTTGTTTTTCATAAATGTACTTTTAAAGTTTTCTTGCAATGATATAGATTGCAGAAGCTTTGATTATGTGGAGAAACTGAACTGATATCAGACCCACATAGCTATCTAGTTTGATAGGCTGAGTTTGAAGACATTTAGGTGTCTAAAAAAATCATGCTTGCAAACTGATAGAAACGTTTTGCATAAAATGCTTGGAGTTAATATTTAGGTCTAGTTTCTAACTCCTATCCCTTCACTGATGAGAGCAAATCAGCTTGAAATCAGCTGATCTGAGGGTGGAGCAAAATGAAAGAGACAGTGAATATTGACTCTGATGTTTATGTAAACAAATACGCTTGTTTGGTGGACTTGGTAAAGCTCCATCTATTGATCATTAATACAAGCAATAGCAGGTTTTTATGTATATAAAACTTGTTTTGTTTTTCATATATATATATTACAAAACTGTTTCATCCTTGGAGTAATATTATACATTTGCAAAACTTGAGATTTGTTTTTATAAAATCCTCTTTACATTATTTATTTAACAAATATAATTTTATGGATTGTATTAAGCTTGTGCGGAGTTAATATGCCAATTTAATAACATTTTACTAAAGAACATTGTGGATGTCTAAAATAAATATAAAAGATCGTGACAGATTTAATAGTAAATGATATATTTGATAAACAGGCAAAATATGCAATCTCAATGAATTATCTACATTATGAAAATCATTATATATACTTTTATTGGCATTGTTTGGGAAAAGACAACTTTGGAAAAAATATATAAAAAAAACAAACAATGTGCTACATTTATGAGAATAAATTATACAATCATTAATACAAATTAAATTTACATCTCTGGGAATCGATAAACATTTTTAAAGAAAGCAGTTTTAAAATCAACATACTGACTAATTAGCATGTTGGCACATTTCATGAATGAGTCATTATTTCCAACACCTAACGAAATGTCAAACAGGCATAAATCCATTAACTAAAACAATAATGATGCTAGCATGTCATAAGAGAAATCTGGATCTTATGGTACTTTGAATTTTTGAGGATGAATTAAGGTTGATACGACCGCCATTTCGATGGTACGGTATCGAATAGAGAGGCTTGGTTTGAAGGCCAGAGCACAATCAAAACTCTGTAAACCTCATGTTCCACAGGGAGTAGTGTCCCCAATTACGAATGATTTTGAGAAAGGAAAATGGAAGATTTGGATTTCCGAAGTCCCCAAATGACAAAGCAATAAAGAAAATATATGGAAGTACCATAAGTGAAAGGAAAGGTCGGCCTGCAGCATTATACATGTACAATTACGTAATATACTTTATTTGAAAGCCTGTAAATGCTTTGACTCCTGTGCAATGATACATTTAAATAAAGAATCATTTAGAAAATTATATTAAAAATAACTCTTTAAAACATTAGACTAACAAAATTTTTATATTTAATTTCGATTCCCATATACGTATTAACTGATGGAATTAGCTCTTCAGGCAACAGCAAGAAGGAATGGATTAATTATTTGAAGGTTCACGATCTTTTAAAATGGAAAGTTAAAGAAAAAATTAAATAAGAATGTAAAATATGCATCCACAATAAAATATTTTAGATAAAAATATGAATAACTGATAAAAATGTAACACCAACCTAGCGAGCGATTTCAATTTTAAATAAACAAAACTTTATCGATAGATTTTAAATGAAGCTCCCCCTTCTTTCTAAATTAAACAATTATTTCCTCGCCTTCTCAAACTTGCTAGTTTGGTTATTGGCATATTAAATAAAATCAATTATAGATATATATATATATTAAACAAAACAAGTTAAATATTAATGGAGCCACACAAAGCTATATAACATAAATTAAGCATGAAAGGCATAGTGAGAACTACATTATACTAGTAAGGGTTTATTGAGAGAGAGAGAGAGAGAGAGTTTAAAAGCAAAATTAGCAGAAGGTTATAAATTAATATATAAATTAAAATACAAAGGTTGGGATACAGATTGCAAATTACAAAAGTATTTACTTATGAAGGCAGCTCTACATAAGGTTACCTAAGGATAACAGCATAGCAGCATTATTAGAAATCAGCAGTTGGAACTGTGATCATGCAGTCATCTTGTAAGGCTGGCCGAATGGAGCATGGCAGTTGCAGGCTGACAGTTCTCTGAGAGAAGAAAAGAAAAGTGCTTCTTTTCTACTCACAGTTCATAGCACCGAACTTCTGTTGACTTCTTAAAATCTTACGGTCTTGAAACACTTCAAAACTAAACTGACTGAAAAGTAACTAAACTCAACTGACTAAAAACTGACTTTTTTTGTTCTATGGCTTCTTTTATACACATTTTAATCCCTCCAGGAATGCAATTTTAGTTGCCCACAGCTATCTCTGTAATCTCTTGATTAAATAAAAAACATTTAATTAGTAAAATATTTTTAAAACAGACAAGGTTCAAAATACCATTTGAGATATTTTTTAAGATTTGAAAACAACTAATAAAATAATTCTAATTAAGATTTATAATTTTAATTAATGAAAATGATCTGAATCTAGATCAAGATAATTTTAGTATTTCGAGCCTTCCCCATTTTACCTTGTTTTTACATTCCAACACTTTAATTAAAATACACACACACATATATATATATATAAAGATTTACAATTATATAAAGAAAACATCTAATTTTCAGCAATAAATATTAATAAAATTATTGCTTCGTTTGTATACATCTATGCATCATGAAAACTACTGTTTTACTTTACTAAATATAATTAATTTTACTAATTCCTTGGATAATTATACATACAGTGTGTGGGTGTATGGCATATATTTATGGTGAGGTCTGAATTGCAGGGTCTGCAAGAGGTAAGTGTAGATGGTGAAGCATGAAGCTCGATGATGATTAGATATCGACTGCTTTAATATATATATAAACACAGATTTACATCTCTATAAAACTGCTTTAATATTTCAACTAGAAGACTGGTTTTCATCAGAAAGCAAAATAGATATTTCCAGAATTTAAGCACAAAATATTACAGACAGTTACATATCAGATAACAAAACTAATTCCTATAGGCTAAAAATCTTTAAAAACTTTGTACGATATATATATATATATTTATCAGAAGTATATTCTCTTATTCTTCTTCACTTTCTTTGCATATCTTCATACAATTATATATATTGCTTATGACACTCTATTCATATACACATTAATGCAACAAATTTTCTTAAAAACTTCTTTATTTTGTTACAGTTTCGATTGTCCAGCAGTCTTCATCAAAGCTCTGTTGGACAATCAAAACCGTAAGAAAATAAAGAAGTTTTTAAGAAAATTTGTTGCATTAATGTGTATATGAATAAAATGTCCCAAGCAATATATATATATATTTACAAAACTTTGTATAAAAAATGCTAAAAAAATTCTTTCACAAAAAACTTATTTAAAAAATTAAAACCATACATACATTATTTATTATTATATATTAAAATATACCAAGAAACAATAAAATATACTATTATATATGTACACACCAAAAAACTGTATATATATATATTCCACTTTGTGTTAGTCCACCTATAAAATAATTATCTAGGAAACAAAAAAAAAAAACAAATCCCTGCAAAAACAGCTAATTCAAAGATGTGATAGTACCTATATTCATATTCATCCCATGATGATGTAATGTCTTAAATTTAAAAAAAAAAAAAAACTCTTCTTCTGTTTTATTTCTCTCATGAAAGAAAAATTATCTTCCAATATAACCACTCATAAATCATCAATTGAGTGATCAGGTAAATTGAAATGTTTATAAACTGGTCTACCTTCATTTTTATGTAAAACATCAAGCCTATGGTTGGTCATTCTAATATGTAGACTGTTTGCTGACTCATCTATGTAATAACTCAAGCATCTATTACATTCTATTAAATATACCAAGTTTATACTTTCACAATTAACATAGTTGGGGATATACCATTTAAAATCATGAATGGTATCTCCCTGAACCATCTTTGTAACAATAATATGTTTGCATGTAAGACATCTCTTATCCTCACATGAAAAACATCACTTTCCTGATACAAAATTAGTGCCAAAAACTGTCCTTACAAGTCTATCTCTAATTATCCTATGTCTATGATATAGAACAGAACTTTAGGTAGATAGGGAAAAACAGATCTCAGATAATCTGTGGAATTTAATATATAAAAATGTTTCCATAATGTTTAGTTAATGTTAGGTAAATCATCATTGAAGGTAAAAACCAGTGGTATATTTATCAACAGACTCTTTCTCTTCTTAGATAGAAGAAGTTATATATATATATATATATATATATATATATATATATATATATATATATATATATATATATATATATATATATATATATATAATCACTTTAAGTAATCTCAACATCAAGAAAATGAACCACTGTTTTAGAAAAATTCATTGAATATCGTATATTATTATTAAAATTATTTAGATAATCAAAAAATGTATGAAGTTTTTCTTCATTGTATGGCCAGATCATAAAGACAACATCTATTTATCTCAGCCAAGTATGAAATTTAAGGCTAGACTCCTCAAATATAGAACTTTCCAATTGAGCCATAAAATGTTTGCATAATTTGGTGCAATTTTTGTTCCCATTGCAGTACCTTGCTCCTGTAAATAATAGACAGAGTTAAAAACAAAAAAAAATTCTTTAAAATTCACTAATTCAACAATAGTCATAATTCTGTGCTGATCATATTCTTTCCCTTTTAAAACAGATTCAAAAGCTCTAATTCCATCCTCATGGGGTATATTAGTATACAATGATGTAATGTCTAACATCACCAAAAAACATTCACTCAGTAGTATGGATTTGACATTTTCTAAAATAAAAAGAAAATGGGTTGTATCCTTAACATAAGAATCAAATGATGGAGGAATATCATGTATAAGACTATCTACATATGCAGACATTTTCTCAACAGAACATCCAATGCTTGCTACTATAGGTTTTCTTAGATATCAATATAAGTCTCTTATCTCACATCACTACAAGTTTAAAATATTATACAAATATTCATATAAACATTATTTTACCCTATTTTAGAACATCTTTTAAAACTATTTATTAATAATAAATAAACTAATGATATTATCACATTAAGATATTGGTCTGACATATTACTTCTTCAATTTACCAATATAATTATTATAAACATTATCTAATAAATATGTTGAGGATCATTTCACTCACATTTATATTATCTTTTAGCAGCTAGATGTTCTTATTACCCAAAATGCTATAATATTGTATGGGTATAAATTAGAAAGATTGACCAAACATACAAGGTATCTTTAATATTAAAGAAGTTACCCAAATTTATGACAAAATCTAATTTTAAGATATACAGTCTCTCTATATCTCAGGCAATTCCACCTGATTAGACCTATTTTTACTGGTATAGTTTTGGCACCTGTCATGTGGTCTGATTAATAACTACTGCCACATAAGATCAGTGATTCATATACAATTAATTTGCAGATAAAGCATCACTAAATATTTTGGCAATATATAGCTACTGAGTTCATTAAAATAAAGGTGAAATATAATTTTTTTTAAAAATTCCAGTCAGTATATATATATATTAAAACTATGATTGACATGGTTTTTCTAGATGTAGAAGACATTAATAATGAAATATCATTAGGAGACATTAATAATGAAATATCATTTAGGTGTTTAAATATTTTGTATATTGTCTAAGACAAGTTAATAAGTTAGCCTTACACACACACATATATATATATATATATATATATATCATTGAAACCATTAATAAAGGAATAGGATCGAGATAAGTATCTCAGATATGGGTAAAAGATTTGAAGTTATAATAAATAAAATGCTCAAAAACTTTGAAGAGTAAAATGAAGATTCTGATTTAAAAATTTGAAGGAATAAATAAGAAATTGGATGAATAAAAAGCAGATTCTGATAGAAAAAAAATTGAATTCTGATAGAAAAAAATTGAAAGACTAAATAAGAAATTGGAAGAAAAAAGATATAATGAAATAATTCTGAGAGGATATATGAAAGTTTGAAGGATCAAAAGATAGAATTAAAGAATAAAATTGATGATAGATTTAATGCAGCTGACACAAAGTTAATTTACATGCTATTTGGATGTCAAATTGAAAGAATCTGAAGAGAGCTATTGTGTGAGATTTGTAGAATTAAGAGAAGGGACCAGGAGGTTGGGAAACAAATTAGATGTAGATAGAAAGAATTTTGATAAAGGTAGTAAAAATGTGCATGAATAGACCAGCAAAACCCAGAAAGAATGTAGAGAAATAGTCAAAAGGGTCAATAAAAGTGAAAAGATGAAAGTCAATTTTAAGATTAGAATTTGTAGTGAAGAACATTGCTTTTAAACTAAATTTGAAAACATTAAGGTGAGGTTGAGTACCAAACATAGCAAAATGATTAAGATACAAAGCAAATCTGAAAAAGAAATGAAAGCCTTACAGAAAAAATTTAAAGAACACAAAGTGACATACTTCTTGTGAAAAATCAAATGACTAATAGTGAAAGTTTAAATCAATATGAAATAGAGGCTATTGTAAAAAAGCAAGAGGAAATTACCCAGAACAAGTTGGAAGATTATAATAGAGCAATAATTTAAGATATGCAAAATTGTTTAAAGATGCAGGAACGTTTTTATATTGAAAGTAGATACAATTGTTGTCCAATTATGAGAAACAGAAGGAGGTAATAGAATTGAAAACTATAAATATTTAGTCCATAAAGAAAAGATAGTTATGGAAAGGGATCATTTGATGCATGCTCATAGAGGAGTGTTAACCCCACTATTAGATAACATTACTAAATGTTATAGTGGCCTAAATGATAGACAACAACAATCAATTTGCAATATTATCAAGTTCATTCAATGGATAACTTTCCGTGGGGGAATTCGATGAGAATCCATTAGAGTATCCAACAAGGCTGATGTAATTATTTTCATTGAGTAGACTAGGTGAGATAGAAAATATTGGCTGTTGTGAGAAATGTTATATGTATCCACAAAGGAATGGTAGAAATACCTGTCATAGACCCAAAACAGAAAATTTTAGGTGTATCCTTCCAAAAAGCATTTGGAATGAGGACAAACCAAACAGTATTCAATATCAAATTAGTCACAATAAAGGGATCTTTCCCCATTTTTTCCAGAGGCGGGTGGCAATGCGAACTGCATTTCCATTTATCAAAGAATCAAACTATCCAGATAATAAGGTGAAACTTGCCAACATATATAGAGCAACTCATAATTATTGTTGAAAGATGCTCAGTTATAGAGGTGTCAAAAGTATTAGGTGCTTTTGAAGTATGACAAAACATATAATGCATCACATGTTTTGATAGAACATAATCAAAAAAATAGGAATAGGAAATGTATAGATATAACATATAATAACCACATTCCACTCTTTTGACACTTTGAAGCAAAATATAATTATTTATTAATATTACAGTTTCAACTGTTCCTAGCATACTACTATGAAAATGCTAGGAGAAAGAATGAAATCTCGATCTTTAAACTATAACAGGTCATGTTAAATATTTCTCATTGTGAAGGTCTGATATTACTTCTAATTTGGAAAGCAATAATATAATGAATCATATGCAATCACTAAACTTTGTGATTGGCAGTGATGAACTTGAACTCCAACCTGAGGTTTGTATACATGATATTTGCACAGAAATTAATATAATCAAAGGGATATCTTTAAGAGCTTTGCTAGACTTATGAAGTCAGATCATTATCTATAAGAACCTAATTGTTAAATTCACAGAAATAGAACTCCAAATACATTTATTACCATTAAAACAGGCACATGCATTTTATCTAATGGTTGCAAAGACAAATTATCTAGCCAATAAATTTGGTTGATTATACAAATAATCCACATAAGGTTTGAATATATTTTCTTAGTTATGGCTAGACTTATACATGAGGTTAATATAGATTCTGACTTCGTTGGCAAGCACAGGAGTATACTGACTAATACATGATCCTAGTTATGGTTGAACTTATTCATGAGGTTATTACAGATCTAATTCCATGGGTAAGGATAGTACATAATTCACTACATTAATCAACAATTGATAAATGATCAAGAAAAGTTTAGTTTTAATAGGGCAATGCCCAATAAAAAATCAACTTATTAATCATTACAGGGTTCATCAACAGAATCAGAATTTAAAAGCCAAAATGTTAGAATCTAATGAACTTAATAATGATAATGGGAAAAAATCCAACTTTTGTGTAAATATAAGAATGTATTCTCACATGAACCAGGTATAATTGAAGTGCATGTGCATAGAATATATTTAAGGAATAATGAATCTTTCCAATGTAAAAGTTATCCCATTCCTTACTAGTTCAGATCAGAAATATAAAAGAAAATCAACCAAATGGTTAAATAGAACATAATAATAATGTTCTCTTCAGATAGAATAATATTTTAGTGGTTGTCTGTAAAAATGATGGTTCTGAACATATATATTTAGATGTGATGTTCTTGAATCAATTAATGATTCCAAAATGTGATGTACCATCTACTGTTCAAGAAGTGAATTTGTTTCAGAGAGAAAATTATTTACCATTGTAGATCTATTGGCTAGGCAATGTCAAGTATATTTACACAATGATGACCAGAAATATACTGCATTCAAATACAAGGTTTACTCATATGTATTAGAAAGGATTTCTTTTCAATTGATCAACAGCACATCTACATGTATTCTTTCCAATGTGATTAAAATTGATTAAAAAAGATAAGACAATTTATTCTTACCTTTTCAAAGACTTTTTTGCATTTTTCTGAATAAACCAGTATTGAGTCACTAATCTTATATATATATTCATTAGTAAATAATTAAATGAAAGTTATTTCCAATTTATATATAACTAAAGAAACTATTTCTTGCCAACACACTGGTTTACTTGATGAGCACAAAATATATTATCTTTCTTATATCATTTTAGGGCTATGATTTAAAGTAATATAAAATATTTTAAAATGAAAGAATATATTATTATGCTAAGCTCATATTTATTAACTAAAAGAAGTCATACTAAGAGTTTGTCTTATTCTCTGTTTCAAATTTGAAAGAATCATGAACTTTTAGCAAACAGAAAAATAAGCATATTTTAATTTTCTTTTTTTTAATCAGCATGCAGTGAGAAATTATCTATATATGGGATTATATTCTATTATGATTATTGTAAGTAAAATATTTTATTAAACAATAATTTCAATTCTGTTTATTATTTTGTAAACAGAAAATATATTTTGTGATGTTAAAATTTTTTCACTATATAAATATAAAATCTTAATAAAAAATGAAGAAAAAGTTTGGAAATTGATTTTAAAACAAAAAAAGTTTATTACGGCATACTATTTCATTGAAAAGATATATTGTACATGTAAATAAGTTATTGATACATATATTTCCATAGAGGTTTTTCTTTTTTTAAACTGAAATGCAATAAAAATATATTTAGTAAAAGACCTACAAACTATGCAGGCAAGTTGGATTAAATTCCAAACTTTAGAATGTTTTTAAATTTCATATTATTAGCTTCTGGATTATAAAAGAGTTAACAGTAATGATTAGACTGTAGGTGTAATCCTCCTCCTCATTGCATATTAACTGTAATAAAAAATAATCAAAGGACTTGGATATAGTACTGCCATCTAGTGTGTGTTATTTGTTTAAATTACAATAGATGGCAGAAGTAGAATATATTCAATGCAATACTTCTCCTAAAAGCATATAGTGACTGCAGAGAGAGAAAGAGAGAGATAGATAGAGAAGATTATATGATGTATTCGTGGTATAAAATATACTAAAGACGCTTATTTTCTCAAATTTTATTATAAATATGTCATAGTATTTGAAATTACTAGCACAATTTTATTTATTAATTAAATAATTTGTTTATTAATACTGGGTGATTAAAAATGCAATTGATTTAAATAAAAGGTTAATTACAAGATATTACACCCATAATTGACTTAACATAAATAATAAACTAGTAGGAGGTCAATTTTAATTAGGATTATAAAATATTAAAGTAAAAAAAAAATCAATAATTTATTAATTCTGTAACACAGGAGATAATTAAGTATTTAAATTAAAAATGTGACTACATCTTAATAATTTACGTTTTCTACTAATATTGCAATTAATGAAATTAGGAGAGTTTTAAGATTTCTAAAATATAAATAGTAGACAAAATACGTGAAGAAAAAAAATACTGAATGAGGAAAAACACATCATTATGTTAAAATTGAAGGAATTTATATATTTTTAAATAGCTGTAAAAATCAATAGATTTAATAAGGACTCTTTTCTAAGTGCTAATGGATTTCTGATTTAATATCTTTATAAAGAAACTTCCACAGGAGAACCCATTTACAATGAAATAAATAGTGGATTTTTTATGAGACAATGAGGAACCAATAGAGGAAAAAATCCAAACTACAGTATATAAAACAATATGCAATTATTTAAACATAAAATAATGTAAAATGGTGAAATAAATTTTTAAGACTCTCACATAAGCTATATATATATAATTTTGTGATATCTTATAATTAAATCAGTTTATTTTATTAGCCAATCATCATCGGAGTTTATTAATAACAATTCAAACTCTAAAAGCAAAAGAAAAAAAACGAAAATGAAAATAAATGAAAATCAAAATTGATGTGCATTTAATTAAAGTGTAGAATTCCAATTGTACACACATTTAAGGCTAATGCTATAATTAATACAATAAATGTCTGATGAGGTACGAATTTAACTTCAGTGACTAAAACTGTAGGCTAAAAGGAAATATAACGATAAGTACAAAATAATTGACCATTTAATAAGAGTCATGATGCAAATATAGATATTCATGCATATGATGGGTTACTGAAAAGTAACTGGAATTTTATAATAAAAAGCTGTTTATTTCTATTTAAGTATTATAATTGTAATTGCCTTCACAGTCTAAACATGTTTTTTTCACCTTTTGAACCAGTCTGAAAACACTTAAAGAGTTAAGCCTTTTGATGCTTATGCCAATTTTCTCTTCCCATCTTCTAAGTCCACAAAGAAGTCACATAGTTAGATATTCGGTGAATGTGACTGATAGGTCAACAGGTATGCAGAATTTAATTAAAAATTGTTTCATGCTCAAAGCTGCATACAGATGAATTGTTAAGAAGAAGATTGCACCTCCTAATTTCCTTAAAAACGGGATATTGACATTTTGTAGAATCACACAAACATTTCAAAACATGTAGATAAATCATGTGATTTTTACCAACTAATTTTTTTAAAAAAAGTCATTTGTGTTAGAAAAAAATATCAGCACTGACTTGACATTAAACTTCAATAACCATGCTTTTTTGGAACATAGTGAATATGACGATGCCAATAAACCAGTCGTAAACGTATGTTTTCTCCAAAATAGCTATCTTGCAATCTGTTTCAAGCATTACAAATATTTCTCCTGCTGTTTGCTCTAAAAGAAAACAGAATTTCACATTACTCCAACGTTTCAGACATTACAAAAAATTGACAAAAACACAAAAAAGGCACTTACCGAAAAATATGTTACATGGTACCATGATTTCACATGGTAATGCCATTTGGAAAATTGATTCAGAATAATCTCCGCAAATAATATGTGGCTGCAGAAGTATGAGCAGCAAGAGGATCCCTCACCAGAGAATGATTCTTGTTATTTTTGGATGTCCTCTTATATGTATACTTTTAATAATTTATTTAATAAAAAAAATTGTACATACATTAAAGCAGAAAAGTGAAAATGCAATGAATATAAATTTCATAGAAGTTTCTAAAATGATTAACATATAAATGAATTATAATCATTGTAATGCTTTTACGACTACATATTTTAAAAGTAGAAAATGATTTTTATCCTATAATGCAATAAGTTGAGGTTATATTTTTTATTACTGAATATTACTATTGTTATAAAAAGTGTTCACAAATTATTATTTATACTTGGGCTGCTATAAAATCATTTGAGAATACAAAATTCATTGCCAGTCTAATTTATCTTTGTAAATAATGTAGTTTCATATATGTGCATATGTACACATAAAGGTATTAGTAAATATAATGAAAAAATTGACACATTAACACAGTTTCGATATTATGCAACACACAAAATAAAACAATTTAACATTTTCCCTTTCATTCTGATAAAATTTGAAAAGACAACAAACAATACATGATATAATATCGATGCATATTTCATAAAATTATCAGAAGAGCAAATGTAAAAGAAGTTATGAGCTGTTTGAAATATAAAAAAAATATTGGCTGTTTGAAAGATAAAATCCTGTGTATAGTTAAATAAATGCCCGTATAATATAACATCCAAAGTCAATTATGGTTTGGAGGTCTGTTTTTTGAAGTATTATATATTTATCAGTTACGTAATATTCTATATGTAAAATTAAGAGCGTGCTAAGAACTCTAAACAAGCTTTTTTTTTTTATTTATGATAAATGCTACTACAAGAGAAGGCATTCAAATCATTTTTATCTTGGATTGTCCCCATCCCCAGACCGGTTTCGACCTATGGGTCTCTTCAGTGAGGAGTTGGGACATTAGATCTAAAAAACCAACTCAAGCAAAGCATTTATCTAAAAGATAATTGTTAGAAGAAGATCTGAAACTTTTAGACATCTACATGTCTTTAAAGTCAGCTCTCCAACTGAAAAAATCATATGGGCCTGAACTTAATTCAGATACTCCAATATATTAGTAGGCTTAGCTCTTTAATTTAGCTAAAGCCACAATAGCAAAATAATAATAGTAATAATAACAAGTCAGATGTCACATGACTAAGCCTACTAATATATTGGAGTATCTGAATTAAGTTCAGGCCCATATGATTTTTTCAGTTGGAGAACTGACTTTAAAGACATGTAGATGTCTAAAAGTTTCAGATCTTCTTCTAACAATTATCTTTTAGATAAATGCTTTGCTTGAGTTGGTTTTTTAGATCTAATGTCCCAACTCCTCACTGAAGAGACCCATAGGTCGAAACCGGTCTGGGGATAGGGACAATCCAAGATAAAAATGATTTGAATGCCTTCTCTTGTAGTAGCATTTATCATAAATAAAAAAAAAAAAAAAGCTTGTTTAGAGTTATTAGCACGCTCTTAATTTTACATATTTGTAAATGCAAGCTATATATAAGTCATGTGACATCTGACTTGTTATTATTACTAGTAATATTCTATATGTAAATATTATTAATATAACAGACCAAAAATTTAGTAAGTATATAATTTATTAAAATATGTATTTAATATTGTACTTCCAAATATAATTTTTTTATCATTACATTTTTGTTTATATTTTATTTTGCTTTTCCATTATATTTCAAAATATATAATCCATAGTAATTACCCTAAAATATAAAAAAGTGGATTAGGTTGAGATTGCTTGTAATAGAAAAGGTGTTGAGGTAAAGATAATTTTTAGTATTGTTTAATAATTTTGCATTTGTTTGGAATATGTGATATTTATTATTATATATTTGTATTTTTTAATTTTTAGTGTTCCTTGAAAAAGACTATATAAAATGATTGAAACATTGGGTGTATATTATTTTTATTATAGTCATATAAAAACAAATTTTAAAAAGAAGTTTGTTGTATTCATTGACTTATATAAAAAATATAGTTACTATATTGAGTGAATTTTTTAAAAAAATTACATGAGTCATATAAATTAAATACAAATTAAAAAAAAACATGGAGGAAAGGATTTTATGATTTTTATTGGTGGATAGATTATGTTAGACATCAAAAATATTAATGGACAATTGTTATTAATTAGTAATATAATTTATATAATTTAAATATTTCTTTCTTATAATAATATATAACTTTATTTACTAATATCAAGATGGTCTTCATCTATATAAGATTTCACTTTATACTAAAACATAATAAGTATTAATTCTTCTTTTTGACTGTTCTATCATTTATTCATTAATAAATATATGCTAAATATTCTTTCTTTAAATTTTTTTCAAGCTATTTAGAACAAATCAATTATTTAATTCAAAGAGAAATTAATTTTAATAAAACTTATCACTATCAACAAAGTCATTATTTTTAAAGTTTGATAAAATAACTTTACAAGTTTTATAAATTTGTATATCTGGATTTTATAGTTGTTCCTCTGTTTTGATCGATAATTAAAAAAATTATTTAATTTGGCATACTTAAAAAAATGTTTTCTTACATGAGAACAGATAAATTTTTATTTAAGTAAATGTAGTTTTCTGTCCTTTTCCATGGTTCTTCCAAATGATAATACTATTTTAAATTCATCTTTTAGAATTCATTTTGATACCATTTTAATTATAAGTTAACTTTCAGGACTGCAATTAAGCCATAACAAAAAAATTAGTTTAAATTTACTCAATGGTGTTAAAGATTTCTATTAAATATATTATATCCTTAGGCAGCTGAGTATTATTACTTTTACTATTTAAACAGGCAAATCTCTCCATACAGGAGTGCCACCATGTGCCAATCAGAGTAATCAATGGATACCAAAAGGCTTGTGATGAAGACCACAAGCTAGAAACTAGTCTGGAGATATTGGATGAGTAGGCACTAGATGGGGATTTTATGCACAAGTCTTCTGGCATCCATTGATTACTCTAGTTAGCACAGGGTGGCACTACTGTATGGAGAGTTTTTCCTGTTTAATAACAGTTATGTGCTAGAATAAGAGATGTGAATCATGTGATGTTTAGTGGTTTAACTTTTACTATTTAAAATTAAAATATTTCAAAATTTTTTATATTTTTTTTATGAACTAAAGTGAAACAGTTCTTTAATTTACTGTTCAATGAATTAATTCCCTGGTTTGTTTGCTCACTCACTTAAATAGTCCAGACAGAATGATGTCAGAATGTCAATAAATTAGATTTTATTGGTTAATATGGAAAATCAACTAGTATTAATTTCAAATAAAAATATTTTTGTCTTTATTTAAAATAATTAAAACTAATAAATATTTTTCAAACAAAATTAAATTATATAATTTTTAAAACTGACATTTTTAATATAATTATGATTTTCATAGATGATATTATTAATTGAATTTATATGAAAAAGTTTAATAATAAATAATTATATTTAATATATTATTATTATTATTATCTTATAATAAATAATTGGTCCTTCTTTTATTTATTAGTTATTATTATTATAATATAAATTATCTTATAATAAATAATTGGTCCTTTTTTTATTTATTAGAATTTTATATAGATTAAAACATTTATCTTTTAAAGGATCACTGTAAAAAAAATAATCTAAGATTGAATATATTACTATTGCAAGTTTTATTAACTTTAACAAATCTATATATGGATTAAAAATATTGTAGTGAATTTATATAATGGTTTATAATATAAATAATTATAAATAAAGGAGGGATAATACATATCTCTACAGAATGGTACCTTTAAACTTTATGCATTAATTTTTTTATGCAGATTATATTAAAATTTATAGTATTGCAATTATTTTAAATTTTAAATTTTGGACCTATAATATACATTTTATATTCTACTTTTACTACGGATAACCAATCAAAAGGTTACAATATATATATGTTGATATGAAGATTTTTACGGGTTGCATATATAAAAGACATATTTTGTGGATACATCTGTATTAAAAAAATTAAATATTAATATACTGATGTTTTGGCTTGATTACACAAGTCATCTACTGTGGGTAGATCAAGTCGAGATGTCAGTATATTAATATTTATATTTTTTAACATGGATAAACCCCAAAAATGTCTTTTATATATACATAAAATGAAAAGATAATTAAACATGGCAAAATTCAATATACATATATAAAATTAAAATAAAATCTTCACTATAGTCAGCTTATGTCATTTAATACCATCTTGAGTTGGTTAATAACATAAAAAATGGCTATATTATTTCAAAATAAATATATTAGTCAACAAATTAAAAGGTTTACTACTAATTGTTTCCTGTCTAATATTGACATTTTAATTGTAAAGCAGAATATACATATATCATTGGGTTAATGTAAACACTTTTGCAATCAATAGCATGTTGTTTAAGGATGGTTCTGATACTCATATTTAACAATTGACAAAATTATTTGTACAAACATTTGAATGATTTCATTTCCATATTTGTTTTATAAATTTACATTGAATAACAATCTCTACATTAATTTTTGATTTAATTTCAAAATTTTAGCAATTAACTATAATAGCATATATAAGTGATTTAACCCGCTGAAGAAGAAGCTGTAAGTAGTAACCAAAAACAATTAAATTTAATTAATCTAGGCCTAGTACTTTCAAGGTTTTCCCTCATATTCATGGCCAAAATAGGTTATAAACCATTGTTGTAGGGTATGTGTCGCATCTATTGATGGCATTGTTTTCACTGATAATAAAATATGCCTCCTTGATTTTAGGAAAACTGTACAAATAAAGATCAAATGGCTAAACTTAAATGATGCAAAATGGTAGTGCTTTTACATAGTAAATTTGCAAAGTAGAAAAAATTTAAGTAATATTAAGTTTCAAATTTATTTTTGTTTATTTAATAAACATAAAATAAATTGTATTCTTACAATTATACATTTTACACATATTTAAACTTATATCTTAGAAAATAAGAAAAACAGTTATTCTATTCTAGCTAACATATAAAATAAGTTTTTCCATTTATTTTTTAAAATAATTTATAGTTTTTAATATTTTTATATTATGTCAATTGTGATTAGAAATGATTTTATTTTGCCACAAATTGTATATGCATTGAAGGCTACATATATACAGTGATATTAAAAAGTTATTACAAATTTGGTTTCTCTTTAATTATGTCAGTTGACTAAGTAAATATAGAAAGTTATTAAATAAAATAACAGCATGAAATTTAAAATGTTAAATTAGAAGAGAAGAATTAATTCTTATCTTCTTTTTATTCATTTTAGATAAAATATGCATTTTTTCTTGCTCATATATAATCATATAGCCTGCATTTTATTTTATCAGCATATAAAATTAAATAAAGGTATCTTTATTTATACTATTTTTATAAATTTTAATTTTTTCATTTAAATTTAAAATAAAGAATAATATATGCAAAGATTAACAGAATCAAAACAGGGCAGCGTATATTATATTATATGTTACACAAGTGAAAATCTATATACAGTCTAACATGTTAGTGTGGAAGACTAAAACTATGGTACAAATTTATAGGAAGTATCAAATTTACCAGGATGCTATTGACCTCTTTGTTCTACATAATGTGGAGAAGTCATCTCTTGACTGGTTAAGAACTGTTGGCATTGAATTTTAATGTGCTGATATTATGCACTAAATAAATAAATATACACAACTTCAGCAATCACCTTCCATCATGTTTTCTGCAATATTATTTAATAAATTATTTAAAGGTAAAACTTCCTGCTATGTTATTTTTTTATCAGCAACTATACTTAATTCCTTTTCAAATTTTTTACATAGATAATTTAAACAGAAAAAAAAACAGTGTTTTTATTAATCCCATTCAAAATATTTCTATCATTATAACATTTTTTATTAAATAAATTACCCTTAATTATTTTACATGAATGAACTATATTTAAAAAATTATGGTAAAATTACCTATCTTGAAATAAAGCTATATTTATAAACCTATTTAACTTTTTTATTTCTGCAATAAAATCTTAAAACTATTTTTTATATAAATTAGCATATGATAATTATCAGGTTTATAGTTAGATTTGACAGTTATTCATCTATTATTAGTAAAAAGAAATTTTAAAACTGTTTTACAAAAGAAAACTATGATATTACTATCATATTTGACATTTTAGGCAGTAT
This sequence comes from Epiperipatus broadwayi, assembly GCA_028023455.1. Taxonomy (NCBI): domain Eukaryota; kingdom Metazoa; phylum Onychophora; class Udeonychophora; order Euonychophora; family Peripatidae; genus Epiperipatus; species Epiperipatus broadwayi. The sequence continues at coordinate 155,272 of JAQFVV010000278.1, forward strand.
GATGACACTGTGATCACTACTATTTGTTTTAGAGCATTGTATTAAAGTGTGTGATAGGCTGCAGCAGTTCTTTCTAAGAAGCTTTCATTTTTAATGTATTATTTTTTAAAAGAAGTCCAAGAGATGTCAGCAATATACAAACCTTTATGGACCTTTATCTGTAATTGACAGCACATTCTATTGTTTTTAAACAAGGAAAAACTCTCCATACAGTAGTGCCAACCTGTGCCAAACAGAGTTTTGCCTTGTTTAAAAACAATTATATGCTAGTATAAGAGATGGTGATCATGTGACATTCTATTGTTCTGACAAAGTTATGAAGGAGGTTGTGATTTGTGATTGTGACACTTTGGATTCATTTTACTTGAGGTTAAATGCCACACAAAATGTGATTTTCCAATAACTGTTAATAACTATGATCCAATATTTTTGAAAAAAATACTTATTATTAATCAAAATGTACATAACTGGGGATTTTTGCCTTTGAAAACATTTTATTTTTAAAAAGACAACTCTTAGAAAGTACATGAAGTATGGTACAAAAACTGGAAATTATGATGGAAAAGTCATTAGAGGTTAAAAAGAAAATTGTTTTTGAAACAACATGTAAGTAAAATATATTATTAATAATTAATAATTTATTAACTTTTAGAATTTTTTTTGCTTCTTTGATGATAACTAATTCTAAATATATCATTTTTTAAAAACATAAAATTCTAATATCTAATATTTCCTTTTTCTAACTCTCTTGAATAGATATCGTAAAGCCAATAATGATGTTTGCCTTTTTTAAAATTTTTTAAATGTCATAGCATCGGCCGGGACATGAACCCGCAACCTGGGCAACTGCCTGCAAGTGCAAGGCAGTCACGCTGATGTCTCAACTATCAATGCAAGACATGATATTTGCCTTTGTTATCATTAAGACTGTCATTTAGATACATAATTTCACTATTTTAAAATATGAATTTTGCATGTTTTATAATTTTATTTGTTAGAAGGCTTAAATATTTATAATATAGCCTATAAATAAATTTCATAATATATATAAAAAACATTTCATTCTTCAAAAAAAAAATCAAACATGGCATTATAGTAAAACATTTTATTGCTAGAGATTATTCAAAAATTTGGAAATTAGGTTAACACTGAAAGAGTTAAAGATATTTTGTTATAGAAATGTTTCAAAAAGAAAATTTGTTATGAATTCATTTTTAGGAAATACTTGTATTGTATTTTATTAATAAAATATAAAATAGTAATATTTTTTGAAAAAACATTAATAATAATTTGCCTAGATATCTATAATGATGATTCTTAGATGTGATAATATGTTAGAATATTTTCATCATTTATCTTTAAATATTGAATGTCTAGAAAAATTTAATATTTTTTAACTTTTCAAATACAAACAAGTGTCTGTATTAACACACAAAACGTCACATGATCACAAACAGACAATAAAAGTAGTAGTGCTATTATTGTCAATTATTCTTTAGGTATTTCTGACCTGACTAATCACAATATTATTATAGGAGTTGAATTCTTGAATATTGAATTTTAAAGCAATTGGCTAACAAATATGAACCATTGTGTTAGAGGCAATAGTCAGTAGCATTTTTATATACTTATTTATGAAGGTTGAAAAAACACAAACTAATGATTAGAGAATAAAAAACAGATGTATCTACAGTAGCAAAACATGTATCTTCAAACTAACATATGTTAGATTGAAAAAATACAAACACATTAATAAAGAAGAAAAAATCCAAAGATAAAAATTAAAAGAGGCTGCTCATATGACAATGGCAAATAATCATATATGTCAACCCATTGTGGTCATATATAGTAACTGAAAGCCTCTAATTAACCTTGCTCTTAAAAAAAGTATTAAAAATATAAAAAAAATGGTGAAATCAAGAAAATTTGAAATAACTATCATAATAAGGTAAATGATATTTTTACACACTGTTGCCTTTGACAAATACTTTAGTTAGTTAGAATGGTGCCTTAAAATTTGATATTCAAAAATGTAAAAGTATGAGTTTGATCCCTGTACTAATATTGTTACTATTCAGGCCAGCAATATCTGAGGAAGAGTTAATAATAATAGGTACTTTTCTAATAGATCATGTCAGCCACTTGATGGCATTGTTGCTGTCCAAAAACACATAGATATAACATTACTGGGCCCAGCCCATTCTTTGTGACAGAATAATAATTGTACGGATTAATGTAATTCATTTATTTCCTTAATAATATATACTGGTACAATTTTACATAAATATACATGATTGCAAATATTCGATTATAGTAGAATTTACCATGTGCACCAGTGCTGTCTGGAAAAACCATACCCTCCCCTCTCCACAAACTTTACAAAGTCTACTAGAATTGCTTGAGACATAACTAACTACATCATGGTGGCAAAAAATTGCTGATAATGCTTTAATTACTGGACTGTCTTTTACTTTTTCAAGTCATTTTTGAAAAGAAAAATAATTATATATTTATTTATTGATTGATTTATTATAATAGCTATGTTTGAAAAATATGCATATGGATGTTAATAGCACACCTATTAAGAATGATTACCAATTCCAAACTTGATGGTTTTTTATTTTAAAGAATAATATAAATGTAGTGTTTGGACAATTTTTTTTTGGTCTCTGGATAGAAGTATGAGAATTTTCATGGTCATACATTTTTGTCCAAAGACTTAATGTAATTCACTGATTTCCTTAATTTCTATAATTTAGTCAAAAACATTTTACACTACCAAAAATTTAAAAAGCTTCACTATAAATGGCCAAAAATTTCAACATTTTTATCCTATGCAATGTAGGGCAGATTGTATGCCTTTTCACATCCACAAGAATTAAAACTTTATCAATTCACCTAGCTTACTGCAAAGATTCTATTAGAGTAGAATAAATTAATTCCCTGTGTACACTGGCTTCTGTGGATAGCAGTTGGACTAATTTTGACCTGTCTGTCTTTTTATTTGTCACACATGTGTTTCATGCAAATATGACTTTTCACGAGAGCTTGTAGAAATCTTGTTTGAACATATCCTTTCCAAATTTTTTGAAGGTTCCAAGTTGAGTAGGGAAGCATGGTGATGAGTTGACAATTGTTAGAAGGTAATAGTAGGTCAGATAACTTGTAATCTAATTTCTTTGACATGCATATTAGAAGAGTTGTGGCAGGCCAACACCTTCACACAATACTGTAGTGAACACAAAATTGTGAGCATTAGGATAAAGTGTGTAACACTAAGGCAGAGCCAGATGCTGATCTAAATGACATTATTTCTGTGCTTTATAGCATAGTTATAACACCACCAAAGGTGCTGGTGGATGTCACCTTTAAGCAGCCCCTTTCTGTGATTTTGCACATAGATATGTAGGCCTAGAAGGTAATGGTGGCCGCATAAACTACATATTTATGTGCTTTTGCATATAAATAGTACCATAAAGCAGCTGACATGATCTAAATAGAACAGTACCGGAATAATATAACCCAAAATGTTAGGTAATCTAATATGTGTTGTTTATTTGTATATTATTAATAACTAACAGTTGTTTGTATTTGAAAAAATTAAATAAAGATTGAAATTAATAATAAAGAGTATGTTTATATTGTTTTTATTTTAAATTGTCTATGTCTAAGATTTTAAGTAAAAATTCAAATAAAATTGAATATTAAAATAACATAAGGAAAAATGTATTAAGTACTAAAGAGATAATTTATAGGGATATTTTTTCTGGAGTAGTTTATATATATATTTTGTTTTTGTTAATAGTTCAGAGTACATTGAATTTCAATGAAAGTCTGTATAAAGCAAATGTAAATAAGAAATATTTTAATTCAGAATTATATTTTCATGTAAGAAATGCAAATCAAAGGACTACAATTTGCCTAAGTTAAATTTATCGTTTAAAAAAAGACCCCCCCCCCAAAAAAAAAAATACATAAATAAAATAAAATAAATTTAAAAATCTTTTCTGATGAAACACTTTGAATATGAATCTAACAATTTCTTCATTAAATCTTTTAATGTTAAATATATTGCAATTGCAACATTAGTATAAATTGCAACAAATTATTATAATGCATGTATATAATATTTTATATCATTTTGATACTTAAGATTTCTGTTTAATAAGAAAATTATTATTAATGAACATCATTTTGATGGATAGTATTTTAATTTTGAATAGGTAAATTTTATTATATTATATATATGTGTGTCAGTATGTGTGTGTGTATAAATTATAGTATATGTATATTACCATATATAATATAAAAAAATCCATAGAGTATTAGAATAATTATCAATTAATATTGTAATAAATATTGGCATAAAAGAATATTTATTACTTTGCTAAGTCAGGCTTTGGATACAGTGTATCTTTGTCAAAGCATGACTAAAGTGATGAATACATTAGCATATAAACATGTACATGCCCAAGAGCGTAAATGAAAGGTATGAATTAAAAAAGATTAACAACATTTGGAAGAAGCTATTGGAAGACAAAATAAAATTTAAAACTTCTCAACCAATAGAATTTAAGTGTGTGGTGAAACAAAAAGATAAAAAATGATTTGAAATCTCACACACATTCCTATGACTTGAGAAAGAGAGTGCTTTGAGGAAGGTACTTGTTATTGTACCAAAACATTGGCTATTTAACTATTTTACCACATGGAATATCTCGAAAGTAATAGTAATATGAAATCATCATTTATTCGTGAAAATATTAGAATTAACATATATATATACATTACGAGCATAAAGGTAAACTCTAAAATAGTCAATAAATAATTAAAATTACTCCAAATCCAAAACTCAAACAGACTAGCCAAAAAAAATAAATCAAAAACACAACCAATGGTTTTTCTGCTACAAGCAGACTTCTCAAGTGTAAAGAACTACAAAACAACACCATATTTACATTAAACATTAACCACAATTCCTTTTACATCCCATCCACCTCTAATATTAAAAGAACTTATAAATAAGTTAACTGCTTCAAAGGTGGATGAGAAGAAAATGGAATTGTGTGTAATGTTTAATATGAATATGGCATTGTTTTGTAGTTGTTTACACTTGAGAAGTGTGCTTGTAGCAGTGAAACTATTGCTTGTGTTTTTGATTTTATTTTCTTGGCTAGTCTGGTTGAGTTTTGGATTTAGAATAATTTTAATTATATATATACATATAATCCATTAGAATAAAACTACAAAGTAAATCTTAAAATAAACCAAATGCATAAATACTTTTAAATCAATGGATAATAAAACTTGTATGTATACATCTATGTTAATCACTAACAATAATCACATATAGATTACATAAGTAATTTAATATATTGTATAGGTTTAAACCTGCATTTATATATGTAATATATGCAGGATTCGAACACAGACTTGTGCACGATCCACTACTCTCAGTGCCATCTTATATTGCTGACCCACCTGATCACACACATGTTAAAAAGATAAATAATCATCAATATACATATTTTGTTAAAGTATGGGTATTGGCTACCTTAATATAAAGCTGAGCACTGATTGTATATATGTGTGAATATGGTAATCTGGACCAATTGATGAGTGCTGGCTTAGCACAAAATATGTATATGGTAATTATTTATCTTTTCAACATGTGTGTGATTAGGTGGATCAGCAATATAAGATGACGCTGAGAGTAGTGGGTTGTGTAAAAGTTTGAGTTCGAATCCCAAAAGTAATTTTTAAAAAAATGAAGAAATGTTTACTTAAGAGGGGTTTAATTTTCCAATCGTTTGCAGCAGCAGCAGTAGCAGTAGCAGTAGTAGTAGTAGCAGCAGCAGCAGCAGTAGTGGTAGTAGTAGTAGTAGTAGTAGTAGTAGTAGTAGTATTAGTAGTAGTAGTAGTAGTAGTAATATACAAGGATTCTTAAACAGATTATAAAAACTAATTATTTATTTTTCTCTTTTAGAGGTAATTTTATATGTATATTTTCTTTCAGTTTATATTGTTACATAGCTTTTAGCAATAATATAATAAAATAAGTGTAAAATCTAGATTATACCTGTTACTCAGATTAAACGATATAATATAATATTTTTTGTGATTATATTAACAACTTTTTTGAAAAATAAATATTTATTAAAAAGAAAATCTTGGAAATGAATTAAGTAAATTTCTAGAGTATATAACTAGTAATTCAACAAAAACCTTAAGCTATAAGAGCTATAAAATGCTTTTAACATTTTGTTTCAAATGTTGAAATATCCCAGTAATTCAATCAGAAAAAAATGCTTTCTCTATTTAAAATTAAAATAAAAGAAATCAAAGAAGAAATTGCAATTTCAATAGATAATAAAGCATATATGTGTGTATGTATATATTGTTTCCATCATTAAAAATTTAATGTTGCCAAATAGACCATAAATCATGCTTTCCTAAGAGCTGATCCTGGACAAGTTAGGAGATGTGTTTATAAATATATCACAATCTTAGATTTTTTTCAATTTTTATACACGTGATATTGATAATATGTATGTCTATGAATATATTCATATGCATGAAATATTTCAAATATAAATGTTAATTCATATTTCAATAATTCAAATGAAAATTAGATTTGAAGTCAGGCTCTAAGAAAGTTTAAGGTTTTTATTTCAGAAATTCCTATTTGATATTTACATATATTGTTGTTCTTAGTTACAGGGAAGAACAAAAAAGTAACCACATACAAAATAGTTGACATTTGAAAAGAGTATTGTGGATTTAACCTCTGTTATTTCTTAACAAAATATATTGGATTTTTTTTCTTGATATAGATATTTCAAATATATATATATTTATACAATATAACAGTGTTCATATTTTCACAATGTGGTAAAGATTTCGCAAAGTGTCATTCGTTCAAACTTAACAAATGTAATTTAAAGTGATCGTGTAATATCTCACACTCTTATTTCCACACACTTAAGATTTGCCCATACATAGACGTTTGGGTCGGAAAGAATGGGTGATTCATTCCATTCTTTCTAAAATACTATATCTCGTGTCTGGAAAATTGAGTATTCATTTATATAATCTCTTTAAAGCGCATGTGCATTGGCTTAATCGCTATTATTACTATTAAAAATAGAAAGTAAACTGGCCCTTCATTATATAAAAATGGTATGATGAAAGGCATTGAGCTGTCAACATGGATATGAAAATTTAATAGTGATACAACTACATTACCTGAAGAACAAATTTAGAATGGATAATCAGAAATATTGGTCTGTGTTTTTGCACTAGTGGATGGTTATGATACACATGAGAGAGTTAAAAAAAGATAAATACTGTTAAAACCAAAAAAATAATATATATATATTGTAATAATCGACATGAACATACAACAGCAAAATCACTACTATGGTGATTCAAACCATCACAACTCATTCCAACCCACATACTACTTCATTTGAATTAGACTCAGTGATCAGGGAAAGTTTTTTAAAACTAGCTTATGATATCCCTGGCATCAAAGAAGACACCCTGTGCAATGTATATATAAGATACAAACACTTTATTAGTAATATATTATAAAGGAAAGAAACAAAAGAAATGACGATCACTTAATTTGTTCCTAGATTTATTGAGGATAGTACAAATTATATTAATTAGTGATTATATATGAAAGAGTTTCAATGTATAACACACGCACACTCACACATATAAAGGACTACATGGCATTTAATTTGTGATTGTATATATACCAGGAATTTCAATACATATATATATATTGGTTGGTAAATTTGATGACCTCTAGAGCATCCCATAAACAGGCACTTAATTGTAAATTAAGACACTATTAAATGAGAGAGTTAATTCTCTAATAAATATGATTAAAATAGATGATCGCTTAATTCTCACGATCATGACCCATCAATGCCTAAATACCAGGCTTTAACATACACGAAGAAGGAAAGCAGTGCTGGGTTACTAAAGTAATAAACAATCCAATAACGAGCTACACTGGCCTATTCTCGCCTACTTGAGGCTATACCGAAGTATCAATGAAATAAAGAAACCATTGTAAAAAGGAATGGCCATCTACTATAATCATTAATAAATTTCACCAATAGGCAGATACGATCCACTGCCCAATTAGTTATATAAAACAAAGGTCCACTGGGTCTGAAATAGAAAGAAATATTCCTGCATTTGCATGCATCATATTCAAAAGAGAACAGACTATTGTATTTTCTCCAAAGCATGAATGTGCATCTGCTGGAGGAATGAAAAAATAAATAAATATTAAATTAGATAACCCAGAAATACCAATTTATATAAAATAATAAGTAAATGGCCTTAAAATAAATATAAATGTAAAATAAAATGCAATCAGCCATGCCATAATTTTATAATAAGTAGACATCTCTAATATATAGACTAAATCACAGCCTACACAAGTTATTAAAATATTTACCGATAAAATTATCCCTGCTTATTAGAGATATGCCCCATAGGTCTTACATATATAAGGAATTATTGATATGATAGCCTTCAATGCTAATATTTTAAATTGTATTAAAAATTTTATAGAATTAAACAGTCATATCTACAGTATACATATTTATTTGTCCCTTTTAAAACAGAAACTAAGTTTTAACTTTTAACTTCGAACATTAAATTTCATTTTTAAAATGAAAGTTGTTTTTAAATCTCCTGTAAGTAGAATAACATATATACTAGTCCCCTTTTAACTGCCTAACACTCGATCTTAATTTTTTTTTTCCATATGTCAAATGCGTTGACCGGGAAGCGAACCCGGGCCAGCTTCTTGGTAGGCAGCTATGCTAACCACTAGGCCACCAACGCTTGACCTTTTTTTAAAAGTCAAAATAACAATTTGTGACTTTTTTATTTTATTTAAAAAAATAAAAAATCAGTTTGTTTTGTCCTATTTTATTTTAAGACAAAACAATATACAGGAAGCTTAACGTCACTAATCAAATAGAAACATATCAATTTTAAAGACATTTTCTTTGTCAAAATCACAATTCTTGTTTTGATATATATTTCAGAATGAGACTTTAATAAATATATAACAGATTACATTCTAGTATTTGTCTACATGACTGTAAATCTTAAAATAATATAATGTAGTTGTTAATTATAATTTATTTAAATAATATTTACATGAAATAATAATATAGGTGTTATCAGCAGTAGTTAAAAATGATTATTGTAATGCATTTTTATAAACAACGTTGGTGGTCGAGTGGTCAACACAGCTGCTTTACAAGCAATTGTCCCGAGTTAGCGGGTTCGCTTCCTGGCCGATGCTATGACACATGAAAAAAAAGTTCAGAACCATTTGAAAGCTTATTATATGAGAAATGTATTTAAAATGAAATGCTAAAAATTGATCAAATTCAGTAGTCTAACTGAATGCATTTGACAATGGTATTTTTATGGTTTATATACTTGCATAATATTTTTCTGTAAATGATCCACTTTTATATTGCAAATAATAATCCACGAGTTATCGACAGTGGTATCTTAATAAGTATAATGTTTTACTATGAAATCTTAACATGGCAAGTTTTCAAACAATTAAATACAGTACAATAAAGCAAAAATTCACAACCGTATTATTCTCCGCAAAAAAAAAAAAGGAAAGTAAATCATGCGAGTTTCATAATGATTGGTACAATATTCATTTTGTTATTAAGTAACAACCAACAAACAAACAAACTTTCACATTTATATATTAACTTTTTGATATATTTAATAAAAATTGAAATATCATTCTATTATTTTTTTGATGAATCAAAAAACTGCAAAACTCACTCTAGGGTTTTCCAATAATCGAGTGACTGATTCTCTCTCCAGCTTACCTGCAGTAGTCATTTCTGAACCAACATGTGTGTTATATAGGAAGAGTTTAACTTTCACTACAAGAATTTTAAGACACAAGAATGTTTGGATTACAATTTATGATATACAATATGACAGTATATTTTGTACTTTCATGTATCTTTTCCAAGATCACATTAAATCTTAATCATCACTTGAAAACAGTTTTTTCACTCATGGACTTACAGATCTATACAATATAAATTATTTCAAACATTCCAAAAGCTTTTTTGTGGTATATAAAACAAAATTTAATTCTAGCATGTTTCCCAACACAGACTAAGTTATGAAACACATTGTTACATTCCGTGTTATAATGTATAATCCACATATATTACTTTATTAAATAATTCCTTTGAATCACTATATTATGTTATATAAAAACAGGCAAAACTCTCTATATGTATTGCCACTCAGTGCAAGCCAGAGTAATCAATGGATACCAGAAGGCTTGTGCATAAAATCCCCATCTAGTGTCTACTCATCCAATATCCCCAGACTAATTTCTGCCTTCTGGACAAAAAAAAAAAAAGATGGCAGCTGGAGGGTCAAGGATTCTCACTGATGAAGGCCAGAAGCCAGAAACTAGTCTGAGAATATTGGATGAGTACATACTAGATGGTGATTTTATGCATAAGCCTTCTGGCATCCATTGATTATTCAAGCTTGCACTGAGTGCCAATACATATAGAGAGTTTTGCCTGTTTTAATAAGTTAAGAACAAACATAGTAAATGGTGATCGTGTGATGTGATGTTATATAACAAGTGTATAGATTTATAGATGAAAATTCAGGTGACTATGAGAGAAAACCATTTATCTTTTTATTGGAATATACTGTCTATAGTGTATGTCCTAAAATATCAAGAAACTCTGAGTTAATCTAATTAAATTATTTATTTAAAAAATTGCAAAACTTAAGACCCCTTGATTTACCTTTTAAATCAAAGCAGGCTAACTTTTCATACTGCCATTTTCAATTTGAACATCTTCAAAACTATAATAATATATACTCCATTTATAAATATGTATAGATATTTATTATATTTCATTTTCTAAGTGTAAAACTTTCTCCACTCACAACACTGATATCAATGATGTCATATAAACATATTAGTATTCTGCCATACTGTACTTTTTTTATATATTTTCTAGTTATTGGTTGGAAATTTTCGATTTTTTTGTTGATCAAATTCACTTCTATTCTATATTATATTTTCACAAATATGTATTATTTGTTAGAAATATATGTTACAAATAAATGTTATTCATAAAATTTAACACTTTGTAAAAATATATAATAATATTAAACTGAAATATGCAATAAAAAGAATAAGAATAATGTTTTTTTGTTTATTTGATGAGTACTGTACTGCCTATTTATTAAATTTAAAAAAGTATATCTGCTTTAACTCAGTTTATAAAACTCAAATGAATTATTGTTTAGATTACTTAAAACTAACAAAAAATCTATTTAAATTTTACAATTCTATATAAAATTATAAGGGATTTGAAAAAAGACATTCAGGTTCTCTTCAGCTATCCAATATATTTAATGTATCTGACATGCATGTCCACACACATGTGCAAATGATAAATAATTTCCAATAAAAATATTTTGTGCTGAAGCAGCACTTATCGATTGGTCCAGATAATCATCACACACACATATAATCAGTGCTCAGTTAAAATTAAGATAGCAAATTGTAAACATTAATGGAAAGGCTTCAATCTACTCCATTCTTTAACTCTTCAGCCATCCATACTTTAAAAATCAGATAGAAAATGATAAAAAATCTGCTACAGTTAATACACATGTGTCCTCATTCAACCAATTACAAGTTGTAATCATATGTCATTGACTTCTCTTGACTTATTCTCTTCTAGACCTAAATATTATACAAATAAAAACTGAAATCTAATCACATTATTTTATGTAAAATAAATATTACACAAATATCTTGAATAAAATTATACTAAAAATGCAAATAAAGTATGGAGAATAGGTTTTTATTTTCAAAGTCTAACAGAAGAATGAATAAACTCAAATTTCTTGCAATGAGTCTTGGGCAGAGAACTAAAAACTATCAAACAGAAATGTCATTGCAGTTGTTAACTGCTTAATAAATTGGCTATTATAGTTTATTGCTTGTAGTGTTCAATATTTGACAGTTTTAATAATTGGAACTCATTTATAATAAATTTCTCTGGATAATGCTAACATCTTCAGATTAAAATGAATAAATCAATATTATTTTATTTTTCCTTTCTCATATCAATAGTATGAATATTACAGAATAAACTCATTGACATCAATTAAAATATTAATTATTATTACTAAACATTTATTAAACTGGAGGTTAGTTTTAGCCCATAAATTTAAACCTAAAGAAAAAAGTTTATTCTTATGTTTTAAAAGTCTGTATAGAGTAAGAAATTTAAGTATATATAAAATGTTATTACACTTGGAAAAGAGACATGTAGATAAGATGCTCTATATGTTTATGCTTAAAGGTTAATCTTTGACTTACATTGAACATTTATATCCGGATTAAAGATAATATTTAGTTTAATATATAATTAATCAAAATTACTATTTATAATTTCAAATAAATGTTAAACCATTTAAACCAGAAAAGGCATACATTAGTTCAAAATATTTTATTTCAGCAAAGACCTTTTGATTCTTCAGGTATCATAATCATAGATTGCTTTATGAATTAATCCTGCTAAATTTGTTGTTGTATGTTTTTACTTGTTGTATGTAAAATTTACATAAAGTTACATTTCCTGCTGTTATCTAAATTTACATAAATGTTGTTAGAGAGGCCATTTTTTAGATAAGTGTTGCTTGCTTCTTTTTATATTTATAGCACATCTGTTTTTGACTATAGTCCATTTCTTCTTAATCTTTCCTTTTCTATCATCTCTTCCAGGGCATATAGTATAAAATGGTTTGTCCAGCATTGTGAGTGAGAAAAATTCCAACACTGATAATGCAGAATGTAGTAATTTGGCACTGATAAATACTGAATGAATGATGAAGTACTCTATCTAACATAAAGTGATTTAAGACACACAGAGGCTAAACCCTCCATACAATAGTGCCACTAGTGCACTGCCGAGTAATTAATGGATGCAAGAAGGTTTGTGCATAAAATCCTTATCTTGTGCCTGCTCATCCAATATCCCCAGGTCATTACTCTGGTTTACACTGGTGGCACTACTGTATGAAGAGTTTAGCCTCTGTGTAAACAGCTTTTGTAAGCATAAGAAATAGTGATCATGTGATATTAATATGATTTAAGCTTATTGAAATATTCTGGTTTTCCCCAAAATGTATCTTAGTGATCATTTGACTTGTTTTTCTTTATATTTTAATAATATATAATGGAGTACAAATTGTAAATATATTTAAAAAATAAATTATACATGAAGATGAATTATTCTAATTTTGCATTTGGATACAACTGTTATATGAGTCTTTAACAGAGAATTAAAGTTTATATTTAGGTTACTAAAGAACAGCAGCTTAATAAATGATTAATAGTAATCATCATTCAATTAAATTATGAATATTAGGAATGCTTAGATAAGATAAGCTCCTTTTGATATCATATTCATGGTAATGACAGGTGTGGGTAGAAGAGCGGGAAATATAATATAAATTTATGGAAATTTACATAAATGAGTTAAATCATCCAGTTTTGGAGAGGGGGATGCAGGATTCCTTTTCTATTTATAGACTTAGGATTATTAGTGATGTGACATGCTTTCTTTACTTTGCTATGATTATAATATTACATCAAGATATCGAAGGTGGCTTAGCATAATATTATAATAAATGTTAAACTTAAGCTTTTCTCATCTAAGCATTTTTAGGACTCATATTTTAATTGAGTTACAATTTGCCTAAGAATAGTTAATAGTATATATATAATGATTATTATAGATATTGTGAGAGGGTAATATTTGTTGCTTGTAAGTCAACTTATAATCATTTAAATACTGAACAAATAATGAAAACATTAGTTAGTATGAAATGCATTCTTGGTGATCATTTTCTCTTTTTAAGATATCTTTATGTATATGTTTCAAGAAGATATAGAGGGGCGAATGTTTTCAGTATAATGAAGAGTAGATAAATACATATAAATTTTTACAGCTACTTATCATAATTTACATTAAGTGAAATGATAAAAATGTATGTTAATATATATATTCTTTTTTATTGTTTTTTATCAATGCCTCTTTTATCTCAATTTCACCATATTACAACCAAACAATTATTCAGAAAATCACTCTACCCTTTATCATTATCAATATACTTTGTAAATAATCAACTTTTTTCATTCATAATTTTTGTACACTAATCATGCTTGTAATTTTCTTTTTAGCAAACAGTATGGAAATAAAACTGAAAATATGAAACGTAGATATCAGTTATATTCTGATAAGATAATAATCAATACAAATCTACAGAATCCAAAGTGTTATACAAAGAGTTTATATCAAGTATCTTTAATGTTAAAAAATGTACTTGGATGTTTATAAGAGTTTTAAGAATTAGAAGTGACATTCTTGGGCACCCATAAGCTAATTGTTTATATAACCTACCATTGCACCATACCATGCATGGTATACTAAGTCATGAATCATTTAAATAAGACTCATAATGACAACTTTTTTTTTTGCAGTTGAGTGCAGTGGTAGTATCATAAACTTAATAATAGTATTTTTGGATCAAAACACAACTAGTTACTTTTGATGTGTAAAATGTACATGTTCTTCTGAGTAATTAAACTTTCCTTTTTTTAATATAGTATTTTGTCTAAACTATAATGTAAATTATCGTGTCCTGTACATGAGGGGTCAGATTGACCTTTAGGTCAACATGGGTATGACAACAATCTCGGCCTAAGGGTGGCCTTTGAGTGTTCCATCATCAGATTTTCAATTGGATGGACAGTTGAAGAGTTGGAGTGTGGAGTACATTGAAGCCTGTCCATTAAAGTAGGAGTATTTGCTATCTTAATATATATCTGAGCACTTGTAGCATATATGTGCAGAGATGGTAATCTGGACCAACTGATGATTGCTGGTTTAGCATGAAATACGGATATATGTGATTATTTATCTTTTCGACATATGTGTATTCAGGTATATCAGTGTTATGAGATAGTGTGGAGAGTGGTGGGTCGTGTGAAAGTCTGTGCTCGTACCCTGTCTATTACATATATAGACACAGGTATATATAAGCCTGTGTATTTCATCTATTATAATGTAAATAGAAAAAACTAAAAATTTAAGAAGTCACATAATTCTTCTAAAAATTACAAAATCTTAGTTACAAACCAAATTATATAAATTTTCATAACAAATTTGGCAGATTCTACAAGAAACACTAATTAACTGAACTCTCATTAACAAAATATCCCAAAAAGACAATAATATTAGGCTTCATAAATACAGTACAATAACTTAAGATATATATATATAATTAGATTCCAACCAGTCACAACCCAAACATTCACAGTAAATATAGTAATCAATATTTCTCACTGCTGTCAAGGCAACCTTCACACCTTTTAATAGCAAGAATGGAAATCCATATATATATAACATTCAAATCACCAATCAGGATGTTAGATATTTCAGAACCACCCCCTGTGAAAAAATATAAATTCTGAACTTCAAACACAGAGGGCGTTGTTGAAGTAACTAAAAAAACCTTGATTGATGATTTGATTATTTTCAATCTACTTCAGCTAGTGATATGCATTATGATATTTTCAAGTATATAAAACAAAATATAACAAGAGTTTAGTTTCTCAATAATTTTGCAATTTTTATGTATTTTGAAAGTAATACCAAGACAAATGGATAAAGTATATTAATATTATTTTATTTGAGTCCACTTATTTAGTAACGAACTGAAATAAATATATATTTTTTTGATAATATCGGCACTACCATGATAAAGGATATCTTTAATATTGATATGATAAGGTTATATACTGGCAGTTATATTTGAAGTTTATTGTTCCAACTAAGATATTACATTTGCATTATGTAAAGTTTATAGAAAAATATGTCACTACTATTAGTTTATATTAGTGTTATAATGTTTGTTTTTTTTTAAGTGTCATAGCATCGGCCGGGACACGAACCCACAACCCAGGCAACTGCCTGCAAGTGCAAGGCAGTCGCGCTGACCTCTCGACCACCAATGCAAGACTGTTATAATGTTATTATGCAATTTATATATGATTTCAGCACAAGGAATATTATGTATTCACGAAATTTTATTTAATTATATTCATTAATTTTAAATAAACATGTGAAAACTTCTGAAATGATCAACGATTTGCTTATTATAGCTAATACATCCATGTTTACTATGTTTAGAATTTGATTTATCAGACTAATGAGTACTGGAGGTCAGATAGTCTATGACCTGTTTATTTGAAATAACATTTTAATATCTGTTTGGATTCAAAATTAAAAAAAAACATATATACCCAATATATGAGACACTACTTCAAAAGTAGATGCATTGGGCAATCAACTGTTTTAATACTTCTGTCTTCCTAATTGGCTGTTCTGTCAGTACCGGACTTACTCATTTATCCTAATAAAATTTTGCATAAATATACATATTCTAATTATCTCTTGAAACTATTAAAGGTAAAGCATAATATAAAAAAGACAGAATCTTTGTTAGAATTGCAAATTATAAAAATATGAGAAACCATCTGCATGTAATATATAATTAAATAGATATATAGAATGATAGAAATAATAGATAAACAGTATCAAGATGTAAATGTTGATAATTTTAGGAATAGTACAAAAATATAAATATTTCCTATAAGAGAAATTTTGAAATATAAGCATAATTTAAATACTTGGATGTTAAAGATAATTATAGGGGATTTGAACACTGACTTTAGTTATCCACTCTATCCCATACAATCAATACACATGATTATGATCTCCAACATACATATTTCATGCTGTACCAGCACTCATCAGTTGATGTAGATCATCATCTCCCACACATATACATGTAATCAATGCTTGGTATAAATTAAGATCGCAATTCTTCAACTTTTAATGGACAGGCTTCAATCTACACCACCCTCCTCCCTCAACAGATTTTGAATGATATAGATAGCTGAAGAGTTGGAGGATGGAGTAGATTAAAGCCTGCTCATGAAAGATTGAAGATTAGCTAACTTAATGTAAACTGAGCACTGATTTATATATGTGTGGGTGGTGATGATCTAGACCAACTGATGAGTGCTGGTTCAGCACGAAATAATGTACACTGGAGATCATTTATTTTTTCCTCTTGTGTGTCATTATATGTATCGGTTGTATGAGATAGAGTAGATAGCTAAAGAGAATTTTAAATTCTGTGTTCAAATCCCCTATAATAGAAATTAATTATAAAATGTAAAAGTTTAATAAAGCCTTCTCTTCTTTATATGTATTATTTTTAAAATAATATTTGCTACGTAATTTCTTTTTAAAATCTAATTATGAAATCTGTTGTAACTCCTAAATCCAATTTACTTAATAATATTCAGTTTGTTAAGCACTACATAGTTATTCATGCTCCATTTAATTAACTTTCATGAATGATGTTAGCTCTGTTAAAAATTAGATCGCATATTAACAATGAAATATCAATATTAATGCCACTAGCGATATTGTCCATAATAAAGCAGTGTTAATAAACTATACCTTTTTTAAAAAATAAACCCAAATAATTATTTTTTTTAATCTTAAAAAATATTTATTAAAAATATTAATATCTATGATTTTGAGTAAATTCATAGTTTTTAGTGAAATTATTGATCTGTATATTAATTTCCATCAGTTTGTTCTTCTGAAGTGTTATTGATCAAAAATCATTAACTTGGCTGTTAGGCAAAACGTAAGTCTGTTTGGGTCTGCCAAAGACATGACATTTACAATTGACTAAAAACTTCAGACTAAAATTTACTTTCTTTGTAATCATTATTGATTGTTCTCATTTCAGATTTTCATTTTTTTCTATTTTATTATAAAAAATGTCCACCAGTTCTATTTAAAAATTTATCAGCAATTAATTGTATTTACTTTAAGTGTAAAATCGATAAACATTAAATGATCAGTGGTTATTCTTGTTATCGATTAAGTGGTCGATTTTTTATTAATAATGATTGAGAGCATTTAAATGAAGAAAATTATATATATAAGATAAAATAGTATTTACATAGTGTACTGCAGAATAAAATCATCTGTGACATCCATTTACAATAATATTTCCCTAAGTGTTTACACTCAGGGGTGTTTCAAAATGCTTAACAACAGGTAGGCTTAAAAAAGAAGATAGGAGGTAAATAAATAATATTTACTATATTAATATTATTTTCACTTTTATTGAGAGATTGTAGAAAGCGTATTATAAATAATCGTTCAAAAATATTCAGTATTCTTATCAATAGTATGCACAGGGAATAGAATAATCATACTTAATCTAATAACTCCCTTACCATACTTCGATTTCAACTTGGTATATTGGGAACTTTTTGTTTCGCGCTGTTATCACTAACAATCATGTTGACACATACCAGATGGCAGCAAGGTTGAAATTGACCGATCTAAGGCTCGAATAGAATCTTTAGCAACAAGGGAATATACACATAAATTAAAAAATATGAGTGATTTAGTATGCAAGTTGTGTAAAGAAGGCATAGAATACATTAGGTATCTGTTAATTGAATGTAAATGGCTGCAATAAGAAAGAGTATAAATAATAAAGTTGTGGAAGAATAAATATAAACAAAGTGATTATACAGAAAATGGGTTCTTGGTTTTTATTCTGGGTTTGGGGAAATATAAGGGGGGGGGGGGAGGTAGATATAAAGGTCATGAAGTTGACAAAGATTAGGTTGTGAAAATGAGATGGAACAGCATAGAGAAGAATATGGGGGAATCTTAGGATGGGGAATGGAAAGGGAAGAAAAAGTATTTAACAAGTTTCTCTGGGAATAGTAGCTGAGGGTTTTCTGACTCAAGGAGAAATCACAATGCATCACATCGCATTACATTGCATCTAAACTAACTAAATTATAACATATTAAAGATGTAATTAAATATAAAACATTTTTTGGTATTTATTTGCAATTTATTTTGTTTTATTTTTTTAAAGAGTGACATAATCGATTTATTATTTTGTAGGCTTTGTTTTATTAACAGGTATGGAAACATTTTAAAATTTAATAATGGTAGCAGCCATACCTGTTCGTATCCCACTGAATATCACTCTTACATTGTCACCTAATAAATACTGGATTGATCCAATGGCATGATTAGCTTCAAGTGAGAGTGGAGGCATTAAATAAAAAGAGAGGCATTAAAAGCATATGAAAACAATATAAAAAAAGAAACTCATATGTTTCATTTGTAAAGCGATGTAAGTTTAAAGTTATAGTGGTTATTTTATTTTAAAAACAAACAAACTTTATATTAAAATTGATCAGTAGTGAAGTCCACTGACAGATCATAACAAACAAGAGTTACTAGTGTTACCATGTGAATATGTTGCATATTACCAGGAAGTTTGGCATGCATCAACTTATATGTGCATTGGATGTCTTGTTTACAATATACTATAAATACAAATTTAATTTAGATTATTTTTGAATTGTGTGTCAATTAAATAAACATAAATTGTAATATTTAAAAAAAAATTGTAATGCATATTCATGGCGTTCTATATTTAAAAGATTATGAATTATATACAAATCAAATTTTACTATTGATGTTTTGGTAATTTAAAAAATATACATGATTATTTTTGTACATTTTTTGCATCACCATCATCAACGATTATCAATCCACTGCAGGATGGTCTCTCCAAGTACAATCCATCTTTTCTGATTTTTAGCTTCTCTTCTCCACATCATCCTTGCATACTTTCTTATTTCATTCATCCATCTCACATGTGGTCTCTTTCTGGGTCTTTTACAATCTCTTGGAATCCCGTTTAAGATTTCAGTTGTCCATCTATTATCATCTTTTCTAGCAATATGTTCAGCCCAACTCCACTTCAGTCTTTTAATTTTTTCAATGAGATCACTGTTACCTGTTTGTTCTCTTTCTCTCTTATTAAAAATAAAATTGTAGCAAGCTTTTGTCAATACAATACTATTGAAAGTGTAAAGTTATATTTTTTATCACAAAATTAAATCAAACAGAAGAATAAAATCATAAACAAACTATTAATCCCTAACATTTATTTATATCTATTAAATCATTTGTGTTAATTTGGGAAAAGTTGCATTAATAAAGAATAAATTACAAAAATGAAAGTATAATAAATTAAGACCACAGACTAATCTCTGATTTAATATTGAGTAATTTTCAAATTAATTATGTCTTAATAATTTAATTTGATGTTTGAAAATATCCCAGTGCATATAACTAGATAAAAATGTAAATGCAAAATGTTAAATCACTAACAAATATTATATTTGTTTAGCAATGCCCTCTGTAAATAAAGTCTGAACTTCAAACAGCACAACTCAAAAGGCTTTATAACTGGGTACTTTTAAAAAATTGTTTCCAGTAAGAGAAATTGAACTTTTTAAATTATGTAATTTGCTATACTACATAATACTCTATACCTTTATTATAATGAGCAAACAGGTAAATTTTATTTTTACAGATAATATTATGGATGAATCTAATAAAAATGCAGACATTATAGTATTAAATATTTGGACAATAAATTCTATATTGCTTGTTGGTATTAATCTTCTTGGACAAATCTTAAAAAAGCCAACAGTCAGATAAATTAAGATCATATATATATACTGCATCCTTTTGTTAAGGTTAGATATGATAAAAAAGTGAATTTCATAAAAAAAAAAAAATTAAAATGATTATAAGTGTAATAATAATATTAAAAGAGATTTAAAACCTATTAAAATGAATACATAAGAAGTCCAAGAATATTTTAAAACTATTTAAATTGTTAAAATTGTAAAAAAAAAAAAGCAGAATAATTTAATATTTTACAGTTAAAATAAATTATATTAGTTATATTTGAGAAATATGCTTAATATTTTGTTAAATAAATATTTGAATAATGTTAATTTACAATATAGTATTAATATCAATAATTATGCTTATGAGAAGTTAATAAACAAATTTTCAATATAGTATTAAATATAATTGAATAAATTAATAAATTTATCTTTAAAGTAAGTAAAAATTATGCAATAATTATTTTTTAAAGTTCTTAATATTTTATGGTGTAACAAATGTTTTCATTTTTATTTATTGTTTAAAAGTATTAATATTTACTATTGTAATTTTTATTATTACATTTATTATTTTATAATATGTATTATTTTTGTAATTAAATATTCATTTAAAATTTATTTTAGACAGTATGTTTCAAAAATTGCAACATTTGTCTGGAAAAGCAGATCACATGACTGACAATATGTGTCTAATGCTTGCATCAATTTAGAGGAAGTTTTAAATTGCTTTCTAAAACTATTGATAAAGTGGAAAAATTTGGACATGATAAAATAAGTTTAAAATAATATTTTAGTTAGTTTTTAAAGATATTTTAAACTAATAAATGTAGTCTAAAATTGCTATGATAATACATTAGTAAAGTATTAATAAAATGTATTATTTTAAAAATATTTTGTTTGGATAAATACAGTTATAAAATAAATTAATGAATTAAATATTTCTTATATTTATTATTTAAAAGACTCATTATTTTATTTTCAATTTTAAAACTACTTAATTAGGTAATATGTAAATTAATTTATTGTCTGACTTTATTTTGTCCAATCAAATCTTTTTTTAAAAAAAAATGGTTATAAATACAGTGTGTAATTAGTTAGAGTGGTTGAAAAATTGAACTGTCAGAAAAATTATCAGAAAAAAATGGTGTTAGTATGCATCTTTATCACTATAGGCTTGTAATATAGTGAAACTTAATACTAAATTATCTAAAATTTAAAAATTATTTAAAAAAAAGTCAAAAGAATAAAGAAAGCTAATCTTTAGTTCAACAATATGTGTGAATAAATTCACTAAATTTCCTATCAGTAAATTATTCTGAAACTTAATTGAATATTCATTAGTAAGTTATGAAGAAAGAACTTATAGTCTTGTATATGGGAGGATTAGTGATGGATAGCCAAAGAGTTTATAGAAGTATGGTTTTGCCAAAGTTATATGCAAATTTAACTATTTGATTGCATGAAGTACTTCAAAATTATATATGATTATTATCTAAAGGTATGCTATATATAATCACTACATCTGTAATCACAAAGGTTAAAAATTTTAAAAGACATTATTATAAGAAAAAGTATTGGAAAAGATGGAAATGCAATTTACCTGTGAATTTTAAAAGATACTGGAAATGAGCTATAAAATATTATTCTCTCTATAATATTTATGTTATTATCTTTGAATGATTACAGTTTAATAATACTTATCTTTGAAGCAAATTTTATATTTGGAGTTGTGAATGAAGATATTTTGAAGATAAATTATATATAAAAAATGCAGTATGAAATAAGCGAACATTAAAATATGACCAACTGCTATTTTAATTGCTATATTTTTTTTAAAAAAGAAGAAAATGGTTAAGAAAAAAATGTATATATTTTATCAGGAATAAATAACCTTTTAATATTAAAAAACCTGGATTCATTTATTTATTTATGTGCCTTATTGAAATAGGAATTTAAAATGAAAAGACATCTGATTAGTCCGGGAATTATGTGCTTAATAATTATGACTATGGATGATGCATCTCTCGCTGAACAAATTGGAGTATACATACATGCACAGAGGAAAAATGATTTAATTTCACAAAATGAATTTTAAAATATTATTGAATAAATTATTGTTATTCTGGAGAATATTTGCAGAAAGTGATCTTTTAACAACAGGAGAGATAATAATTTGCATGATTTTTCTAGATTTTTAAAAGTTGCGAGAAAGAAAAAAAACTTTGGATAATGACTGTTGCCTAGCGACCATGCAGCCCTCAATTCTTTACCAGAACTTTTCAAAGAAGAACATATATGAAGAGAAGAAATACATAACTTTGAATATTATTATTGTTTTTTTTTTAAAAAAATATTAATATTAGAATTAAAACTTATTTTTAAGTTATACTAGATAACAAAGCTTGTTAGGAGCTATTGGTAAAGCTCCATCTAGTGACCATAAAATGCAAGCTTAAAGCAAGTTACAAAATTTATAACTTGTTTTGATTATCATAAATGTACCTTTGAAGGTTTTTTCAATGCTATATATTGCAGAGGCTTTTACTATATGGTGAAACTGAACTGATTTCGGACCCATATAGCTATCTAATTTGTTAAGCTGGATTTGAAGACTTTATGTGTCTGATAAATTTTATGTTTTCAAACTGATAGAAACATGTTTGATAAGTGCTGACTTTAGAGTTGGTATTTAGATCTAGGTTCTAGTCTCCCAAGCCTTCACTGACATGAGCCAATAAGCTCAAAAACAGCTGGTCTAGAGGTGGGGGACGATAAAGATTTTGAATTCTATCTCTCTCAGCACTTATGTAAACAAATCTTGTTATTAGCTATTGGTAAATCTCCATCTAGTGATCATAAAATGCAAGCTTAAAGCAAGTTATGAAATTTATAACTTGTTTTGATTATCATATATATATATATATTGTACCTTTTCATTAGGCCCAAATTAATTCACTTAGTCAATTTTTAAAAAAAATTAAACTAAGGATATATTTTGATTGGTATGACTACTGTGTAATGTTGGCAATCTTTTAAAATGCTTTGTTAAAGTAAAAAAGAGAATATTAAATGCATAAAACTATACTAATATGTGAAAATAGTGAAGTAAAGCTAAACAGTGTAATTTTGTATGGTTAAGAAAACTGGTCATAGTAAAATAATATGCTAAAAACCCTAGTAAATAAAGTGTTAAAAGCTAAATTTAAAGTAATGACTTAAAATTAAATAATTTAGTGTATTTTAAAATAAAAATTATATTTAATAGTTGTATTATAAAGTATTTAATGTAATATTTTGTGGGGACAAATGTGTTTGGTTTAATAGTATCAAAATTATTATTCTAAATTATATTATACTATTATTCTTTAATATAATATTTTTTGCAATTAAATATTTATTTTGTTATCAGACAGTAATTATAAAAATTGGTACAGATTGTCTGAGTTTTTAGGTCATGTGACATGTAAATATTCATACTTGTGTGCTTGTAAGTCTTTTTCTAATAAAGTTTCAAAATTGCTTTAGAATTGTACTATAAAATTGAAAACATTTGTTGGCCACAAGATAAAGAAAAAATTAGCTGTTATAAAATATTTAATTAGGTTTTTTTTAAAAAAAAAATGAATGTAGTTAATAAAAAATTAGATTTTAAAAAAATAGATACATTAAAACTAAATGTTGGATAAATTAATAAAATATTATTTTTAAAATGTAGTTTTAAAGTATTTAATTTGTTTAAATAAAAGTATGAAATTAATTTAGAAATAAATAATATAATATCTAATATAATATTTGATGAGTCATAAATTTTATTTTTAACTTTAATTTTGCAATTTTGGCTATATGTAAATTAGATCACCAGTTAAAGATCTAAATAGCCAATCAAATTATCAATTTATTTTGCTATAAAAGTAGATGTCATTTTTCTGAGATGATAAAGTTGTGCTTTAATCAATTCAATTGGATGCTTTTAATAAGTCAATTGTGCTTTAATCAGTCAATTCTGTGCTTTTAAATAACTCTCTTAATAATTTATTATTCTTAAAATATCAAAGTATAGTATAATTTATTACTTGGAATTATTTTAAAAGAGAGTATTAAAAAATTATAAGTTTTATTAAGTTAAAAGCATGCATTGTGAAAGCAACAAAGATTCCCTGCCAAATAGTCTATTGAAACTTAATCCAGTTTCACAGTGACTATGGAATTCATACCAGTAATAACTGTATATTTGAGGAAAGTAAGGATAGAGGTACAGATGCTAAATAAAAATATAATTCTAGAAATTTTAATGGAAAAAATATACCATTAGTTATATTAATATCTTAGACATTGTTGAGAAAATTGGACAGAAAAGTTCATCAGAAATGTAATGTAAATGCATTTTACCAGAAGAAAAGATAGCTGTGTCTAAAAAGCAAAGCTATATGGTAAAGACTTTAATTCTCAATATTTTGAAAAATATATAGTTTTTAAAAGAATTGCAGTAAATGTTTTAAAGGAAATATTCTTTTTAAAAGTTTATTCTGAACTTTTATTTAAAATGATGGAGAGATAAATACTGATAATACAGCAAATACATTTTTATATGACAAGTTGTTATTATTAAAAGATCACATTTATTTTATAATAGAAAAAAATGATTTTTGGAAATTTATTATTTGGAAAAGAAATACCTGGGTAATTAGAATTATCCTGACAAAATAACTTTATGCTAACCTTAGTGAATTATTAAATGCTAATTTTAATGGAACAAAGGTGTGTAATTTCTGTATGAGTACGCCTGAATCCATATAGCTGTGACCGATGCATCAAAAGCCCAATACAGGATCCTATAGAACAGGAAAACTTCAGAAAAATATTTTTTAATTTTTAAATTGATATCACCTTTAATAATCATTATCCTGAAAGGCATAAACAAGGGACTATAATTTTTGTGAACTTTCAGCCAAGGATTAATGATTATTTCCATAAATAACTTCAGATTTAAAAAGTCAACTGCACTTCATTTTTTTTATTTACATTTTTTTATCATTTATGAATACACTGAATCAGGGGAGAAAAGTTTTGTTCTCAAGTATTAGGCAGTGGTTATCATAGCAATGTACGTTGGGGGAGTAAGCGTCTATAAGGACTTATAATGAAAATATTTGAAGAAAGAAAGAACTTTTTTTTAAAAAACAACAACTTTATAATGGATTGGAGTTTTATGTAAATATGGTTTTAATTATTTTTATGTACTAATAATATTATTAAGTTTTTTTTTATTTATTATTGTAGGCAGGAAAATTACATACAAAATATCTTCTAATATAGTATAATAATTATTGTAAAGAATATTTAATTCTCTGTAAAGTTTTTTTTTTATAAATATCTTTCTAAGTATGATACTTCTTGCTGAATAAATGCTATTAGTATTTAATATATTTTTATGAAATTGGGACCAGAAAATGTCTAAAAGTGACCAACTAGCAATTTGTCACTGTAAGTAAAAATTTGTAATATATATTAATTTTTACATGATGATTTCTTTTTCTTTAGATTGCTTGGAATATTTTATAGTATTATCTTTTTCATATGACATATGAGTATGTGTGCTTGCATTAAATACATATAGAAATTATTATTATCATTAATCTAAAAATATGAGCTAGATTTTTTTTTATAAAAAAAAATATGCGTACTTTTCTTTTATATTATTAATGTAATATGATTTAACGATATATATATATATAATTTACATGATACTTTGGTAAGGGAACCCTATTATTTTTTAAATGTTTTAAAGTATTGATTTTATACATTGATACAAAATCATTTGTATTTCTATTGCTGAATTTTGAAAATGAAATAACCTTTTCTTGTTGAATAGTTTTTGGATTGTTGAAGTAGTATGTGAATCTTATTTATTGTTTTAGAATAATATTTTTTTGATAATTTTAGCAATGTAGATTGATAAATCTATTATGAAATTTTAAAGTGGTAGTGACCTTGGGAGTATAAAAAGAAACCAAAGGGATGCTTATATGTAGGATTTATGGTGAATAGAAAGTAATTTTATTATCTTAGTAGTTTATGCAGGTACAAATAAAGTAGCCTTGTGACTTGTATATTTCCCATGGACAGGGTCTTTCTTAGTATTGAGTATTTTAATGTTCCAAGGAGCTGAATAAATAGCTGGTTATTATTTTATAGTGGAGGTTATTAAACAGAAAAATCGTGCCTCTTTTCTTTGTATGCACTGTTGCCATGTTGATACTATATGTTTATACTATTGAGTCAATACTCTAGTTAGTTCTTTATGCCTACACATTGAATCACTATCCTAATTTCAAAAGTTATTGCATCGTACAGAACTGTATTTATGAAGGAGAATAATTAATAATTTTGGGAATTGTAGGATTGTTACTTTTGAAAGAGGATAAGATAGGTTTTTCTTGCTTTAGTGTATGTTGAGATCAAATACAAATGAGATTGAAAGTAAACTTAAACTATAAGAATAAAGAATCATAAATATTTTCATATTTCATTAAACTGTTTTTTAAAAAAATATAAGTGATAATAAAATATCCATGAGACTTTTTGAATAATTTTTGAATATTCTAATTATACATGTAATGCATGTTTGTAAAAATAATACATCCAGAGAAATAACATAAAATAGAACAAGTACTTATATTTTGTAAATATTATTTTACATTTAAACACACACAGGAATTTTGTATTAGAGTAGTGCCAAGCAAGATGTATAAAGTATGGTAATCATATTATTTTATTAAGTCCATTTATTTATTTATTATTTAATAAAATAAAATAAATATTTTTTTTGAATAATGTCTGCACTATCATAATAAAATTTGTTTAATTAACCTTTTGATGGATCAATTCATTTAAAACTGAAGCAGCTTCAAATCACTCTAAATCAGTCATTTTTAATACTACAGTTAAGATTTTGCATTCATTTTAAAGGTTAAAAAAAGTTCTGTAAGATGCTGCCCTCTCTTGAATTATTTTACAAGTAAAAAAATAATAAAACTGACATTATAGGTCTAAAAAAGAAAAAATACCACCCTTTCTTGAATTTGATTGGCTGTTAAATTTCGACAACAAAGAAAATGGCTGTCAAAAACTAAAGAGTTATCATTTCTTTTCTTTCATTTTGAAAATGATAAACGAATGTTTTAGACCATTTTAAATGAATGTTTTAGACCATTTTAAAAGTATTTTTTGACAAATTATAAATTATTTTGATAAAATATGCTAAAAATAAAATTATTTTAGAAAAATAATTAAGACTTTAGCAAAAATTATTTACTTATCCACAATATAAAATTGGGAAGAAATCAGGGCATCACCAAAACATTTTGATTGGTGAATAAGATTTTGTTTTAGATTTTCCACTAGTGAATATTTTCATAATTATAAATAAAAATTTATTTTTGAAAAAAATTTTGTTCACTTTCATAACATGACAATTTATTAATATACTTTTTACAAACAAAATTAAAGTGAATATAATATTAAAAGATGAATATATTTTGATGCTTGATTGTGAATTGCCACTTGAGTTTGTGAATTGACCAATTAAAACTTTAAACTTTTACCTCACTCAGCCAATAAAATAATCAGCAAAAAAAAAGGTTAATTGAGTACAAATTCTATGAACCAGTATTAAAAATAAGTGCTACTTCAGTCGTTTATGTTTCATATTTTATGTATGCTTAAGGAAAACATACTAATACAGGTCAATTGGTAGATAATATATTTTAAGCTATAATTGTATACTAATTATTATTAGTAATATTATTATGATTATTGTAAAGAAATATGAAAAGTTATAAGTCAAAGTAAAGGCTTATGCTTGTAGATTTTATTATTTTATTTTTATTTTAAAATGGAGAAGTATGTAATTTACCTAAGATGTAATTATAAATCAGCATTTATTTTTTATAGTGTCTGTAAACAATTGTAATCACATTCATATCGGCTTTTTCAAACCAAATTGTGCAAATGCTTTTTGCGAGTGTTAAATAATAAATGAATACCCTCTGACCCATACAAGATATAGAATTTATGCAGCAATAAAAGGAATCCACAGGAATCCTCTTATTACTACGACTCAAATATTTATATATGAGCAAATCTGAAGTACTGGCACAGAAGGTGTGACTATAGAACAGTCACATTGAATTACTATATATAACTTATGAATGAATGACGCCGATGAAATTTACTAGAATTTACTGAACGTCATTCCAACTTATTTATATATATGATTAATTTCAGTTGGAATGACGTTCAGTAAATTCTAGTAAATTTCATCGCGCATTCATTCATAAGTTATATATAGTAATTCAATGTGACTGTTCTATAGTCACACTTTCTGTGCCAGTACTTCAGATTTGCTCATATATAAATATTTGAGTCGTAGTAATAAGAGGATTCCTGTGGATTCCTTTTATTGCTGCATAAATTCTATATCTTGTATGGGTCAGAGGGTATTCATTTATTATTTAACATTCGCAAAAAGCGTTTGCACAATTTGGTTTGAAAAAGCCGATATGTAATTTACCTAAGATGTAATTGTAAATAGTGTAAATAATTATTTTTGTTAAAAGTTTTTTTTATAATAAATTTTTTTGTTAAACTTGTTTTATAAAACTGTGTATTGCATTGATTCTTGACACAATAAACACATGATCTCCAGATATATAAACCAAACATAATATTTACACAGTATGACTATGATTATTTATTTAAGAAATTATAGTGTTTTTTAATATAATTTATATGAGAAGTTTCCATTTTACATCATTATTATCATTATGGTCATAAATTAATTATATAATTTATTGCATAGAATTATAATATTATTTGTTGCCACATATTCTCAGATTATCAGATTATACCACACATTCTATTTAAGATGCCACATGAAAGCGAAAAGATTATATTATTTATTATTGTTATTATTGATGATTACTATAACATGAAAAAGGAGATAAGATTGATAATTTACATTGAAGACTATTATTATTCTTTGTTATTATTATTAGTTAGGTGTAGTTGAGGATGATACAAAATCCCTTATCATGCTTGATTATAGAAAATTATAAATTGATTAGAATTATTTTAAAGAACCTGATATTATTATAGTCATATTATTTTGAATAAAGAGATTAGTATTTATTTATTAGCATTATATTTAATTGATTATTATTTTAAAGTCGTAAAAATACTATGAATTTATTATTTAAAATAAAAGGGAGGGTAGTATTCTTATGACATTGAGGTTGTATCCTGTGGGATATTAATTAGCTCAATGTAATTCTTTACTACTTGTACTTCACTTCATGGTCTCATGATTTTATTTAATATTTTATTTATTTAATTTTTATAAAACCGAACCTTATTATTATTTCTTATTAAGTTAGAGTTAGTTCAATAGTAGACAGTATCATAGGATATTTGTTTTATTGATTATATGTATTTTAGCCAGGCATAACCAATTTATCTGAGCTAGTCATGTTTTATTATATTTTCCCGGTAGTGAGGGTACAATATCTATCTATCTATCTATCTATCTATCTATCTATCTATCTATCTATCTATCTATCTATCTATCTATCTATCTATCTATCTATCTATCTATCTATCTATCTATCTATCTATCTATCTATCTATCTATCTATCTATCTATCTATCTATCTATCTATCTATCTATCTATCTATCTATCTATCTATCTATCCATCCATCCATCTATCTATCTATCTATCTATATGTAAACATAAATGCACACACCTGCGTAAAAACACACACACACACACACACATATATATTCCATTTATAGACAGATGTTTAAAAATCTATACAAAATGAACTGCGTCAAACGAAAGCAAAAACTTTAATACTTTTATAGTGCTTTTAGTAAATTAATCAAACTTAAGTTCTCACAGAAACTGGCATTTTAAATTTTTTAAAAAGGAAAAATCTTAACTAAATGCAAATTTTAATTTTTTTATCCACTTCTTTTTATCATCTGCATTTAATAATCAATAATCAAGTGATCACAGACATACTTCTAAATTTTTATGTTTTAAAACTTTTGATCAATATAAAAATCCCTATAGCAATTTTTATATTTCCTTATGTATATTACAGACAAAAAATATTGAATGTGGTGCGCTTTCAAAGAATAAAAAAAATAGTTTGAATTGATACATAGTTCAAAGGTGAGAAAAAATATTAAAAATTAATGAAGATTAGTATGCATAAGTACTAAAACTTCATATATATTTATATGGACAGCAACGTTTTTCTAAAATTTTACCTCTAAAGAAGCATGATTTTGCAATTATATTTTATTAAATGCGTAGAAAATAACAAACACACAAATTACATCTCTAATATATTATAAAATTTATGCAGCTGATATTTTTGTGGATTTCTATTGGATAAAATATTCAAAATGTACACATTAGAAAAAGCCTTATATTTATCAGAATTAATGCACAATAGTCTATTGTTTGTGGGAATGCATTAAAAGTGCATTTTTGTATTATAAATATCTTGCAATGAAGATAATTCAAAGATATGAAAGATTTATATTTAATGTTATATTTGAGAAGGCATGCCAATTCTAAATATGTCAATTAAATAATTTAAATTTGGGGGGAAAAAATGGTTCTCTCCTGAACAAATTTTATCATTATATATTCTAGCACGTGTGCGTGTGCGGCGCAACTGTTCCCAAAAGCTATGCTTTATCGAAGAAATGGAATTAGCATATTTGCATATCATTAAACGTGGTAGCAAGCTATGATTATGAAGGCAAGATCCTTTGAAAGTGCTCAGCTCGTTTGTTTTTAGTTATCTATTTTATATTAACACTTTATAGCTTTTGGGAACAGTTGCGCCGCACACGCACACGTGCTAGAATATATATATATATATTTCCCAAAAGTAAAAAAAAAATATTTGACTTAATAATTATATATTGTAACAGTATTAATTTGTTGCACTATAAAGCTGCATAATCTAGAAAGTAGCAATCATTTCTTAATAAAAGACTAATAGAGTGATTAGTAAATTAATACATTGCCATGTGTGTGTGTGCACATATTAGAAATAATATAAGCAAAACATAATTACAGTGATGTAAGAATTAAAAGAAAAATAGTTTACAGAGTTAATACTAATATTTAATACAAAAACTGCCTTTTTAGAATTATAATTAGTAAAATGATAATATATATATATGTGTGTAAAAAGGAAATTGAAATTAGTTAATTTAGTTGTTTTATTGCATGCAAGAGAATTTGAATTGTGAAAATATACTCTATTTTGTGACTATTCAGATTTGCCTTTTGGAATATGTTTAACAAAATAATTTATCTTTTTCTTGAAATAAATTCCTGGAATATTGTAATTATTCAGTTTTCTTAAAAGTCATTAACGCAGATGTTGACAACAAGTCATTTACACAAAATTGAATCAACTTCTCACATTACATATATTGTGCAAACAAAACATTTCTTACGATACTTGTTTCTTCAAAAACTTTACATTAATTTAATCCATTTCTTAATGATGATGTTTCAAGATTTTATCAGCTTAGAAAATTCCTAAGAATTAATTTAGCTCTCAGGCAAATGCTGCACAAGCATTTTTAGCCTTGCATTTTCAAATGATTACTATTCATCATCATCATCAACCATTATCAATCCACTGCAGGATGAAAGTGTCTCCAAGTTCAATCCATCTTCTCCAATCTTCAGCTTCTCTTCTCCACATCACCTCTGCACACTTTTTTATTTCACCCATCCATCTAACATGTGGTCTCTTTCTGTGTCTTTTACAATCTCTTGGAATCCAGTTTAAGATTTCAATTGTCTATCTATTATCATCTCTTCTAGCAATATGTCCAGTCCAACTCCACTTCAATCTTATAAGTTTTTCAATGAGGTCAGTAACACCTGTTTGTTCTCTTACCCATGCATTGCATTTTCAATCTCTTCTTGTTACCCCCAACATGCATCTCTCCATACTTCTTTGAGTGGTCTGAAGTCTCTGCATTGTTCTTCTATTAATTGATTCTTTTAAGTTTTTGTTATGATTTTTTTTTTGTTAAACAACTTTTAAAAAAAAAAATGTTAAATTTATGTCGGGCGTGAATGGTTGCATAGATTCATAAAGTTATGTTAGTTTAAGGGAGGGTAAATCTTAGGTTATTTGTTGTGTGGTTAAATTGGGTCAATGGATTGGATATATTGGTGTAATTAGTAAATGTAGTATGAGGTCCGCTACTTGCAGGATCACCTTATATGCCACACTCGAATGAAATAAGCCTTTCTTATTGACCAACGGAGACAGATGGTATTCCCTGCTCCTTGGATCATCCCTTTTTAGCCTATAGAATGGGGTAGTAAGACAGAAAATGCATTCCCTTCCTATGGAGTTTTTTTTTATTGCTTTTCTCATCAGACAGATGTAGTATTCCTGTTCTGGACGAGAGTCAATGTCTTCTATAACCATGCTGTTCAGATATACATTCCTGACAGTATGGTATTGTGCTTTCATATTCATGCTGCATTGAATACATCAATGTATCAGATGGATTGACATTGGTTTGACTGCGAACTTTTGGCCTATGGTTAAATAAGGGATAGAATATTTTCTTTTCAAATGCAATCTATGTAGTCTATTCATACTCGACACTTTAATAAAATATTAAATTCATCTGTGCGAACTTAAATAAAATAAAAACAGTTAAATTGTGAATTAAAATCCAAAGTAAAGTTCTAGTGTTTATAAAAAATAAATAAAAATGAAAGTGAACATACTAAAATAATAATGCTAAATTTTATATATGTTTAATAAATGTTTGTATGTGTTATTACTGGCAATGGCTTCTTTTTTTTTTTTTAATTGAAATACTATTAGATAAAAATTTATATTTTATAAATCTCTGCATCTCACTGAGCTAGTGGCATTAACCTAATGGTCGGAATAAAATATATATAAAAAAATTTTTTCTTAACTTACGTATCTGCCTACTATATAAATTTTTCAGGTTCAAATGCCTAGTGGCATCCTGTATGACAGATACGGTAAGACTCTAACATATCTGACCATTATAATATATATATATTTCACACTGCTGTCAAAGCAACCTTCTCATCTTTTAATAGCAAGAATGAAAATCCATTCTTACTAATGGTCCATTGAATATATATGGACACTTAAAGATTGCAACTTGACTACAGAGTATTTTATGTTTAAAGAGGTTTATTTAAATTTATTGTATCAAGATTTCATACTCTGTAGTCAAGTTGCAATCTTTAAATGTCCATATATATTCAATGGACCATTAGTAAGAATGGATTTCCATTCTTGCTATTATAGGTGAGAAGGTTGCCTTGACAGCAGTGAGAAATATTGATTACTATCCTTACTGTGCATGTTTATGTGGTTACTGGTGGTTTCTAATGGTTACTAATTATCCCAATTAGCTTTAAGCATTATTTCACTTATATATATATGTATGTGTGTGTAACGGTATATAATATGCCGTTACAATATATATATATATTACATTTTAATGACATTAATTGTTTATACTACTTCTATATGGAACGTAATAAATGTAATATGTGTGCTTAATAAACAATATGTGAAATTTAAATATATTTCACATGATAAAAATTTAAAAATATAAATTTACCTGCAAAATGACATTATATTCAATAAACTTTAACAATTATTCTATATTTTAAAATATTATAAATGCCTGCAATAAAGTTTAAAACCTGCAAGTTATTTCTTTCCTCCATGTGTTACTATGGAAACTGCTGATGTCACAGATATGATTTTGGGATAAAATATTTTCTCCTGAAAATATTTAACAATGTTAATAAATGCTATTTATTATAAGTACTTTATCATACAATATTTGCATTACTATATAAATGTGAATAATTTGTACAGTGGATTAATTTAAAACCTGAGTTCCAGAACTTAATATATATTTACTGCATCGTGATGAATATTTATTATACTTTATATTTACTAGAAAAACTGTTTAAAATTTACTAAGGATAACCAAAAGTACTTTTAATCTTACATAATTATACTATAGATTTTAGTATCTTAGTTATATTATCCCATATAATGAATATATTTACTGTCCACAAAATATTGTTGCCAACATTCTTTTTCATATTCAAGTTTAATGGAGAATAATCCAAGAAAGAAACAGAATGGGATTATTTAATTTATTTATTTATGATAAAAGGTTGAATTTATTTGTATTATGATTTTTCATAAGATCTTTTATTATGCACATATTATTATCATGTTATATGCTATATTTTGAAATATTGGTGATTAAAGTTCTCATAATAGTACTTTATTATATTTACATATTTTAAAAATAGTATGTGTCTCAATTTTTAAATGTGGATAATTTATTTATGAAAGTGCAATGTTTTCAAAATTATACAATGTAAATAAAGTATTTTTGGGGGTAAACTATGTTTTATTTTGTATTACTTCCCAAAGATTTTGAGGAAATTACTCCCACCATAGCCGAGATCAAGTTTTTTATAGAAAAAGAAACATTAGATATCAAATAGAAATGAGATTGAGTGTGAGGTAAAAATGAATTTCAGAATAAAATAGTTGAGTATTCAGAAAATATAGATTAACAAAATGATTATTTTCTTCAGTTTTACCATTAATCCATTTCAAGTTAAGACATAAAATAAAAAGCTTGAATACATTGTGTTTTATCAGCATTATTTAAACTGGTTGGTCTTTTTAGTATTTTAATACACTTTCTCATGGTTTCAATCATACTTTTTTAAGTTAGGAAGTATTTTAGCATTGTCAAAATCAGGTTTGTAACCAAATTCTAAAAAAAAAAAGTAAAGTAAAGCTAATGTACTTAACTTCTGATTAATCACTTTTTTATGTTTCTTAATTCTGACATTAATTCCTCTAGTGGAATTACCTATCTAGCTGTTTGAGCATTGTAAGCATAAAATTTCAAAAATGTCCTGGTATTCTAAAAGTACTGTGTTTTTAGGTTTGTGGGAAAAAGCACCAATTTTTTTGTCAGTAAAAAAAATAGCCATTATTTTAAAATTAGATCTTATTAGTTACTCCTTTAAAACAAGGTTCCTGACAGAGATATTTTAAGTGCTGGCTCTGGCTAAGCATTTATCACAAAGCTTGTAGAGGAATTGGCAATCCTCATTGTTTTATAACTTACAAGCTTAAGAGATAGGGTCATGTGATCTATGACTCTTATTTTGACTCTATAACTATTTTAATTATTTATTTTATCCTTTTCTTTATTGTCAATGATATGTAAAACTTTATATATGATGTTTTTATTGTAACCATTAGAACTAGAATATATTTATTAGTTCTATTTCCATTATTATAAACTTAAAACAAAATAAAAATGATTTACTGTTTTGTATTGATATTTTTTCGTTGTTTACTTGTAATCCTGTTGAAAAAGTTTATCTATACTAGCTCAATATAATACTTTATCTGATTTAGTGATTCCATTGTCAAAACATTGTCTTGAAAATACATTTTTATTCATGATTTTTAAAAGTATATATAAATTAAAGGACTTTCTATGGGATGTCCAGTCACGTTACTTGCTGATATCTTCATGAATAATTTTCAAAATCAAGTATTAAATGTAGCTTCTAAGAAATCATTTATTTGACTCAGATATATATTTTTTATATAGCTCATGGTATTGATACCTTAAATTGTTTTCTGTTTTTTTTAACGATTTACATCCTAATGTTACGTTTAATATGGAAGCTGAAAATAATAAAAAAAATCACTTCCTTTTCTAGATGTTTCAATTGCAAGAAAATGTGATGGTATTCTTATTGACATCAGTAACATGATTTTATATTTATTATCATTATTTAAAATTATACTGCTGACGAATGTGAGCAATCATACTATCAAAACAATCCTTAGAAGTATGATCGTTCCATTTTATGCAAACAGCTGTCATTTGGAAATAGGCAAAAGCTAGGTTAAGTAATTCTTAGAATCATTAGAGTAACCAACCTAAATCTTTGAAAAATAGTTTTAAATGAAACCAAATAATTCTAAAAAGAATCGAGACACTAGAAATCCTAATTTTATTGATAGAATAAAAAGAGAAAACATTTGGACATCAAATCTCATTGAATATGTTGAAAATAAAAATGTGAACAAAAATCGTTTTAAGAACTTTATCTTTGCATCAGATATTAAAATGTTAAACAAGTTTCTATGGCTGAAAACTAGTCAGAAAAGACAGAAAACAGTCTAAGGAACATTATAGATACAAAAATTAATCATAAAACTAAGAAAAAAAGAAATCCCAGTGTTAAATTGTTCATAGGAATAAAGTTATGATATCATTGTGTTGAACCAGAAGTTGCCGAATGTGACAAAACAGTGCAGGTCGAATAAATTATTTTGAATCGAATAAATTATTTTGAATTTTAATTCCATCTCAATATTAGAACTGAACATTATAGATTATGACATATGCTATCTTCCTGCACAAAATCAAGTTTCTCTGACGATCACAACAGAAGTTATTAGCCCACTTCTGGTGCGCAAAAAAAAAATCAAATCAACTCAGAATTACAATGAAATGATTACTGAGCTAAAAAACAAAGATTTAAAGGCAAAATTAGTACAAATGATGTTTTAGACCTAAACAGAGACATTGAAGCTACAAATGATTCATCCTCTTAATTATTCCAAAGTTTAACAACAAACTTTCAGATTATACAACCGAATCCTTGATTACAAATCAAGACCTAGAAGAAGCAGAATCCAATTAGTATCAACAAATAAGAATCATAGTGAACCCTGAAGTACTTTATAGTTGGGTGGGTTGAACAGGTATTGTGAACATTTGCAGACACAGGAGGTTGATAATGATTACAAACAGACTTTCAGCTCTATTGACTTCAGTGTGCAAGGTGATATGGACAAATGGTGTGTACTCATGGTGTGCAAGTAAATCTGGCTTGATTCCAGACTACAATGAATCAACTGTTGCATTGATGGGTATGAGTCTGCACTCCTATTCTTTTCCTTGGGTGTAGTGGTGGTGGTCATGAGGGGCTTGGTATATTTGTGACGGCAGTTGGCAATCATTGCCAAGCCCGAGGATACTTACCAGGCACATGAAAGTCACTAACCTCCATTGGACTTTGCCCTGAGAGGCTGCTGCACACCTCTGATGGATTGTTTATTAGGACAGTATTGATTTGAGCTCATTATTATTTTGTTTCCTTAGTTAACTTTAAAATTAGAGCGTTTGTAAGGTGGTTAGTCTGCTTTGGCCTACTACCAATTTTGTAACTTTGATAGAGTTTTTGCTGCAATAATTTTGAAGGCAATGGTCTGCACTCCTTTTTTGTTTCTCAGGGGTGATGGCAGTCATTGAAGACCTGGTTTATTGGTGCAGAACTGTTGACAATTATTGCCACTACCTGGAAATCCTGTTGGGAGGATACCTGGTCAATGTCTCAGCACCATTCCTGCTCTGGTAGGCAGCTGTGCCCTCTTGATAGGTTGGTTTTGGGAAGTGTAGATCTGTGCTCACTACTTGTTAGTTTTCCTTAGTTGGCTTTCCAATTCTGGGCAAGTAC
The DNA here is from genome assembly GCA_028023455.1 of Epiperipatus broadwayi. Taxonomy (NCBI): domain Eukaryota; kingdom Metazoa; phylum Onychophora; class Udeonychophora; order Euonychophora; family Peripatidae; genus Epiperipatus; species Epiperipatus broadwayi. The sequence goes on from JAQFVV010000278.1 coordinate 193,688, forward strand.
AATGAATGTGGTCCCTGCATATTTGGACTTAATTGGGAGACAGAGGTATCTAGAATGGTTTTGACATGGCTTGGCTGTGGGTCAAGAGTTTATTGCTTAATGAACTTGAGCCTTGGACTTCACTGCCTGTTGTGGTAGTTGGTGCAATGCTGGACTTGTCCACCTATTCAGCTGAAGCATTTGCATCCTTGCTTCAGGGCCCTGGGGGTGGGATCATTGGGTGATGGATAACTTCTCAGCGGCTGGGCCATGTAGATCCATTTACAGATACCTATGTTCAGATACACATTAGCAACCATTTTATGGATATAATTGTTAACAAGCATATGTACTTTATATAATCAATAATTATTTTACCTTGTTACATTGAACATTGTAATTCTCAAGTGGTAAATGTATCCAAAACTTTTTGTAATCTTTTTACTAATAAAGGTTACTTTTGAAGTAAAAATATATTGCTTTATAAGAAAGTTGTTCATCATTTTTTTATAAACTTACACTATCATTTTAATAAATAGTGTGCACGATATAAAATAAATACAACAAAATGCCCTTTAATATTTAATCGTATCAACGATAATAATTTATAATGTTAAAGAGTTAAAATTGTAACAATAGTATATTTAAATTTTAGGAAACAGATAATTTTTTAATCAAATTTATGCAATATTATAGCTTAGAACAAACCTACAAGCTAAATATATGAATGTTGAAATATATATTTATTCTTTTAAAATTGATTTCCAACACACACACATTATATATATATATATATTACAAAAAAATCAAGTCAGAAGTCACATGACCTAATTTAACAAGCTTCTAATACAAATGTTATATATAGAGCTTTCAAATAAGCTTTTAACATGCTTTGTCCCTCATTGAAGAAGCCAGTAACAGAAACTGGTCTGGGATTGGGCATATTCTGGAAAGGTTGTTAAGAGCTTATTTGCGAGCGAGCTCACTCTCTCTCTCTATATATATATTCTCTGAAATGAAATATAATCAATTTATAAGACAACTATATACTTAAATAATATATAAATAATACATTTATTAACATCTAATCAATTTTTGTTCAAAAATGAACCTTGTCAAGATATAACAATCGAAAAAATTCACGTGATTTACATATTATTTTAACACACCATCTACTGGTCAAACTTAACAATAAAGATGTTTTTATATTTTCCAATTTTTATTTCAGAGAATAGTATATTAGAAAGACAACATAATGGTTTTATAATGCCATCATGTGATATATATATATATATATATATATATGG